>JAVSBU010352321.1:0-10022 GCA_033118015.1 Loricariichthys derbyi
AATTGTAAAGCTGCTTTGAGACAATGCTCCATTGTAAAAAGCGCTATACAAATAAATTTGACTTGACTTGACTTAATGTCCAGAAACCACCAGCAGAGCAATAAAAGTGCTTCTAGTCTAGAGGAAAATTCTGAACTATTTGTTTGTTTCATAGTTTATCAAAAGTAAATAGAACATTTTACTCAGTCAGTATTTATAATTCAATAATATAAAGCTGGACATGGATTAATATGAAAGTGAATATGTTGGTTACTAGATTTTTAACTGCTGTTTACATTTATTTTTACTTTAAAGAACACAGTTTAGCTTCATCAGTAAGTCACATTTGTCTATATTGCACTTTTTATAATAGAGCATTATCACAAAGCAGATTTATAACTATTTCATCCAACAGCCCAAATTGAGGGTCACGAGAGAGCCGGTGCCTATCTGGCAGCACAGGGAGCAAGGCAGGAACAACCCTAAACAGGCACCGAACAGGCATCGCAGAGCTGCCCCACCCCATAGAGATCACAATCAAATAAAATTTAATAAATTCAGTATAAACTATAAGAAAGAGGACACAATAGTAAAAATAATATAATAAATAAATATAACTGTTCACATGTCTATAGATCCTGTAATTTTCATAATTTTCCCTTATTGGAGTTGTAATTTCAATACTGAGGACTGTATAATAAATAAAATAATAGATTCTAAAAGGGAAAACATGTGTGTATTTTGGCATTAGTTAGTCCAGTAAATACAGAAAAATAAAGTACAGTAAGTACGGTCCTAGATGGAATCCTTATGCTGTATCAGCACTATATGTCAATTTTGAAACATATATTACTAAGTTATATTTAAAATATGTTTGCTTATTAATAAGTGATAGCATTGGTCGTTCTTTGTATCAGACTCAGATATTCTGAATGCAGAATTCATTCCAGTTTGTATGACATTTATAAATGCTAACATTATTTGCCGCAGTAAGCCTTATTTAGCATTTACAGCATTTATGTGACCTCAAGATTTAGATGCAGTAGTTGAGAAAAGCTTACATACCCTGAATCTTGTTTTTCTGTATGTCTGGGTCTCCCTTTGATTTGGTGTTTATTTTCGGTCCAACTAGGAGACAGGACAAATAATAGATAAGATGACATTTGCAGGTTCTGTCTGTATATTCGGTTCTGACACGTTTACCCAGGACTCATAAATACAATTCCAATAATTCCAGTCTGTTTTTAATGGTTTATCTGCATATTAGACAATCAATGGATGCAGTTTTGTGTCTAAGCCCACATGAACTAACATTAATGGCACATCACATTGTTCTATAGAAACCTTTTACATCTGAATGCATCAATATAAAAATCATTTGAGGCCTTTGCATACCAGTGTCATGATTCCTGTAGGCTTAGGCAATGCAAACAAATAGCATTAAGAAGTAACATGAGCTTACAATAAAAAGTATAATACATTGGTAATAAGATTAATCGAACATTATAAAATTAGTTCTACCAATAAATATACAGAGGCTACATTATGACTAACACTTTTCTAAAATATTATTAAATACTGTGAAGTGGTCATTGTTGCAGCATCAGGGGATCATCTCTCCTGCCTGCCTCCCCTCCCTCAGACACAGTTAATCATGCATATGTGATGCCCAACCCTGGCAGAACCCAGAACCCAAATTATTGAAATAACACTGTAAAATGTGCCAAAATGTTAAGCTCTTAGTGTCTTGGGTTTAATGTTTTTTTTAGAAAGCTGAGCATGTAGCTGGTTTTCACAGCACAGATACGGGTCAGTACCTTTGCAGACAGGAGGTTTGCCTGACCACCGGCCATCTGGCCTGCATGTCCTGTGCTCTGATCCCCCGGCCAAAAAGAAGCCCTCCTGGCATGTGTACATGAGGGTGTAGCCCAGCGTAGGAAGGTCAATGGCCCTCACGTCCACATGGGACGGCGTCTCAGGCTGTCGGCAGGTGTGACCTGAACAGGAGAAATACAAACAAGGAGAATAAAGATTTTTTCCTATTGATTCAGAGAGAACATTGTGGAATGTGCCTTAGGAGCTCCTATCTTATATAATATTAAAAACAAATCTGTGCTCACACCTTGCAACGAGATGACTCATACCTTTCACAGTCAGAAAGTGAAGTTGTTTTAAATTAATATTTTTAACACTAAAAGGATTTAAATTAACAGAATGGAGTGTGCTGTCAAACAGGAGATTTACAATCATGTACCAGTGGATTAAACTTTAAACTTTTCTTTTAAGGTTTACAATCCTCATTTATTATCCTCCATTTTTGGCAGATCTTTAATGATAAGGTATATATAACATATTTTGGAATTTATAGAATCACTGAAAACTAAAATAATTTCCCTGAAATTTAATAAAGAATTGCAAATGAGTTTCAGATAATTGGAATCTAAAATTAAATCAGAAACAAATGTCCACATGTCCTCTATTCCAAGCCTTTCCATTACTATTAATATACATTCATATTACTGTCCTGCTCTCATTTTCTGATGAGTTCTTGTCTTTTGACTGCTGCTTACCAACACACTCGGGCTGCACACCACTCCAGGTCAGGTTTTCCAGGCAGGTTCTGGTACTGGATCCAAGGATGTGGTAATTTTTTCGGCATCTGAAGAAAACTTTGCTGCCCACCTAAAAGAACCACTGAGTGTCATTAATACATTAATTATTCTTAGTACTAACTAGTACTGTTAACTAGCACTGACTACCACTGCCAATTTGTAATAACTAATACTTAGTACTAAACTTTTGCTGGTAAAACAAACTTTTAATCAGTGAGTCCCTTGGGACAGAGACTTGGTTGAGTGTATAGGCAGTTTTAGAGTCCCAGAGTTCACCAAAGCTCTGGTCCACCTTAAAACCTGAGCCATGGGGTTAACTTCAGGTCAACTTGACCATATTATGATGATCATGACCACTAGTGAAAATGCTTCTATATTTCATCTATTGTTTTTCACTACAAATCATACAATCCACACAAACAATTTGAGTTAATTGTTGAATGTTGGAATAAAAAAATCTATTGATGAATTCAAGAACTGATTAGTGTTTTGTATTTTGCCTCTTTTTCTATAATAACAGCATGCACTTGAGCTGGTATGGACTCTACAAAGTTGTGCTAAATCTGAAGCTCCGTGTTATCCCAGCATGGTTTCACTCTGTTCCAACGAGCATCTTGTGCTGTTACTGAATTCTTACCTCCTTTGTGTTTGAGAGGCCCATCAGTGCTTTATGGTGCTTAGGTAAGGTGACTGTGGAGGAAAGTCCAAACAGTCAGCACTTATTGATCTTATTTGGCCTTAAAATAGTTGCAAAGCTTTAATTTGGGTTGCATCATTATGCTGCTTCATTGCAGTGTTAATTTTGGCAGCTGACTTTGATTTAGTTTTAGTCATATTTTAGTCATTTAATTATTGTTAGTTTTAGTCGATGAAAACTAAAAACAGTTTATTGAAGTCAACTAAATAACAAACTTTCTGACACAACTATCCACATTTGTCAGGACTTCAAACTGGCACTGGGAGTACACCGGTTTTCCAAACCAGATCCTCTGCCAGAACCATTTTCCTGCAACTGTCTCAACCCACTAAGCCACTGAGGCCCAGTGTTTGAGAATGAAAGAAAGAACACCAATATTTTACCTCAAATCCCTGAGCCTGCAGTGGGATTCCATAAGCAGGTGTTCCAGGATCTTTACATGCATTGTTTGCTGGATCTAAAACCAGAAATGAAATATTAAACATTGTGCTGCAGAAAACACTCTCCAGGTCTAAAAATCAAAGGTTCTTTATAAGTTGGAAACTACACACCGATGCAGGAGGGCTGAGTTCCACTCCAAGAGCCATCTTCTTGACAGACTCTCCTAGTGGAGCCTACTAGCAGGTAGGATGGTTGGCAATAGAACGACACCTCAGACTTGTACGTAAACTGCTTCCCCTCTTTATAGCCATCTGCAGGAGTTCCAGGGTCTCCACATAACACAGCTGGGCAGGAGGTAAATCAAATCATTTTACACTTACTATACAAATACTGTCTGCACAGCCAGTAACCACCGGATCACCACTGATTAGATCTGTTTTATAGAGTTCACTATTCTCAACATAGCAGTTTTACTGAAATGGTAACATCATGTTATCTTGCAGCACTTGTCTGCATTATTTATCTTTATACAAATATGAGTCTTTCTTTTTGTCTAGTGCCATTGTCTTCAATGGAGTAAAAAGTTTTTCACAGCTTATTTCAGCATTAGCAATGGAATCACAGAACAGCACAATATATAACTTTAAATAAGGCCAATATGTGATGAGATGACAATAATTAATACTGTGGTAGGGGTGTATTTACTAATCACACCCACGAAAAATAGGTACCAGTATGTGCCTCATATAAGCCTATGGCTCGACAAGATTATGATCCTTATTATTGAGGTAATTAACCTACTTAACCCATATAATACCTTTCCAGATGCATTAGCTCTTGAAGCTTAAATAGGGCTTTCAGTTCCCTGCTGTGCCATCAATTTAACAGCTTGTAGCTCTACATTGAGAGAAAATTTTACCCATCTAAACTACAAAAAGTGGAAAATCAATGTGTGGTCAATGTTTATATTAAATAATTCAGTATATGGGAAACATTTCTGTAATAGCCATGACTAGTAGAGCTGAGTCAAGACCAAGACTTATTAGTCAAATCCAAGTCAGGACCAATTACTGACTGAGGGCAAAACTGAGGCCAGATTAACAGCCTTTTTTAATATTATACAAAAATTAATAGAAGAAAATGGAAAAAAAATAGTATGTAATTCACTTTACATTCATTATCATACGATTAGAAATTATAAATATTAATGAATCTACTTTATTATATATTTTGTTAAATAACATTAAATAATAAATACCTTGAATTTGTTATTAATTATTATTATATTATAGTCTTATTAAAGCTAAGTCATTTAAAGCTAAAATGTGTCCATATGAGGGACACGGCATTTTTCTTTGGTACTAGCGTCTCTGTGTTTGAGTTCTCCATGTCGCTGACTGGATGGGACAGAGTCTCATGAACAGTCTTGTTTTTAAGGTAATATGTGTTAAGGGAGTGGTACATAAATGTGCATAGTGAGGAAAGTATTAACAGAATGTAAATAAAACCAAAATAACCAACATGGGCAAGATTATATTGATTCGATTCATTTTGGATGAAACGCCCAACCCTTCTTCAGACAACGTCCAGATCTAAAAATATACACTTTATCAGACTGCATTGGACAGCTTAAGTCTTTTTCAGTTGCTAAAAAAAACAACTTTTTCAGTTTGCTTCTCTTTGTACATTTTCAGTCCAGGCAGAATTCATTGAAGGAACATTATGATTTTGGGGGTAGCTCTTGCCCTCTCTTGTAAGCTATAAATGACAGCAGATTGAGGGCATGAAGTTCCTTGGTACCTTTAACACAGATTTTCAGCATTACTTCTGTCACTGTGTCAGAGGCTTACAATCAAAACCTGTAGGCTCTGGAACGGTTTAAGGCCAGGTACCATTAATATCCTGTGTTACCTAAAGGCAGAATGAGCAGGGGAACATATCTAAGATGTTGACACTTGTTTTACAAATGTACAAACAGTTTTATGACCTGACAACAGCTGTGTAAAATGTGTGTGTTAAAATACCATTGTTTAAATCAAAGTTCAACCCAAATGCATTAATTACAGTTTTAAGATTAGTTTCAGGTCTGGACTCTGTGCTGACCAATCCATGTGTATAAATGATGTCTCATGCTCCCTGAACCACTCTCTCATAATTTGAGCTCCATAAATCCTAACATTGGATCATCTTGGAATATGGCCGTGTTATCAGGGAAGAAAAAATCCATTGATAGAATAACCTGGTGGTTCAGTATATTCAGGTATCAGCTGATCTCATTCTTAGGGCTCATAAACCTTACTGAACTGAGACCTGACCCAGAACTACAGCAGCAACCCCAGATCATAGCTCCGCCCCCACAGGTGGGACCTTGTTTTTGACCAGGGAGTGTACTTAAAAGATCCGTAATACTTACGCAAACACTGAGGGATTTCACCGCGCCATGTCCCATTTCCCTCACACGTAGCTATTCCAGGAGAAGATAACTGATATCCTTTAAAGCAGCTGTAAGTTACACTAGAACCCCACTGCAGATCAGATCCCTCCACTTTCCCATATCGGATGGATGGTGGTTGACCACACGTGATTACTGTGAAAAAAAATTAATTAAAGAAAAAAAACATCATTATTATTTTTAATGCAACCTCATTTCTAAAAGTAACTGTAGCCGTTCCCTTGGAGGTGTCTTGATGTCCAGAGGCATAGCTAGAGGACAGGAAAGGATGACAGTTGCCTGAAGCCCTGAATGTTAAGGGGGTGCAGAAGAGATGTTGAAATGCGTGAACCACTGAAAAACTGCTAATGGACAGAGTACAGAAATATAGTAGGTTCTCCCTGAGGGGCATAATGATTTAGAGATTAGGACTTCCACATAATAATTGTATTACAAGTCCTAATTGCCTAGTTAGCTTATCATTTTAGAGCTTTCCATAGAATATTAAAATAGTAATATAATATTTAAAAGGAATCTTTGTCCTGGAGCCCTCTTTCCAATAATTATCTTGGAAAACATTCCTACCTTAATCAGGCATATTCAGATCACTTTACTTTGAGTTAAGACAGCATAATTAGGTACCAGGGACGATCATACTGAAAGCCCAGTCTAGGGTTTGACCAGAGGTTGTAAGGAACTGCTGTTCATATTATATTATAGAACACAGACCAATATACAGATAGAGAAGTTCAGACTTTAGTAAGAAGAGATACTAACATCACTCTAGAGTCACACAGCGTTCCTATTGGTGGTGCAAAACAAAAGAGACCTGGAATTAATGTAGTTCTTGGAGGAGCTCCACAGGGGAAAGTTCCTCCAAACTAGTCCCTAGAACTGTTTATGCAAAAGCACCTAAAATCTCCTGGATCATTATTAAAATTGCACTAATTAAGTATTGATATTTCAGATACAGGTACTCCCTGATTTAAGATGGGGATAGGTGCCAACAAATCCATTGTGTTTTATTTATCGTACATTGAGGAGTTTGATATTTAATAGTGAAGAATTCCTTAAATATTAAATACAACTTTGATATTGAGCTGATTTTGAGCCACATTCCATAGGTCCTCATCAGAGAGCTGGAGAGTTCTGTGTATCACACATCGCTTGGCCAGGAAATTCAAAATTCGGAGTAGGGTATCTGCTGGATTCTCAATGTAAAGTCCAAATACTGTAAGTTGGACCATCATAAAACTGGGAGTAACTGGCAGTAAAACTCAATTTATGGAATATATTTATTGTCAAGGTTAAGCTGGAGTAACTTGCTCCCCCAGCCAACTCAAGTTAGCTTTAGCGCCATCATATCTTATCTTATCTGATTTTAGTACCCGTGAGTAGTTCTTAATAAAAGCTTCTTTATTAGTGATTTTGTTACTAGTCCTTCTCCTTACTACAGTATAAAGGTTTATAGTTTCTGGTGGGGTAAAAGCTTCTGTAAAAGCTGATTTCTGTTTTCTTCCTTGATCATGATATCCCTTATTTATTTTATTATTATTTTTTTTTGGGGGGGGGGGGGAATTATGCTTTGGAATCAAATGAGAATAGAAAGCAGTGATTAAAGGGATTTACTCTGCAGATCTTCTCGCTGAGAGCACGGTGTGCTTCATTTCTCATGCAGTACAGAACATCTAACAGCTTTTAACAGGTCTAAACTGCTTGGCTATGCATATCTGTTTCCTGATGTGATTTAAACACAACATCTGACTAAAGAGATCATACACATTTTATAGGCAGCATCACTTCAGTGTTTGTGAGAGAATAATCCACCAGCTACTGGAGCAGGAATGAAGAGAAACTAGATCACAACATGAAAGTGTCTTTTCATGTGGAGGTTTCAAAATTCTACTTTGGCTTTAAACTGTTGACTTGGCAGAATTCTTTCATTTTATTTATTGACTTTTTTGGTGGTTATAGTTCTGATTGTATGAAAATGCATCATATACACACAAAGTGCCTTTCAAAAGTATTGATACCCCTTGAACCTTTCCACATTTTTTCATTTTGCACTGATGTGTTTATGGTGTGTTAGTGTATGTTGCGCTGGCCGATCAGACACAGCAGTGCTGCTGGAGTTTTTAAAAACTGTTCACTCACTGTCCACTTTATTAGAGACATCCAAATTTAGAAATCTTAAAAGACGCTGCTAAAAGATGATGATACACACACATCTAAATTAAGATATGATGTATGATATTTAGTGTATTTTTAGTATAAACACACCATTTAAGGCACATTTAACAGATGTGTTTGTTTGTTTTACCTTTGCAGCTCGGTTTGGTCTGATTCCACATGCCCTCTTTAGAGCAGTAGAGAGTGTCCCAAATTGGTGGATCCATAATATAACCTGGGTTACAGTGATATCGAACCGTCTTATTATAGGTAAACTCATTCCCTATATAAATTCCATTGGCAATGGGACCAGGATCTCCACAGCTGATAACTAAATAGAAAGAAGATGATAAGATGAGATTAGATGTAGTCAGTTAGCATCTAAAATCATCATCTAACTAATCAGCTACTAACAGGCTAATGCATTATAAGTGGCTTTTAATTTAATCATTTAAAGAAATTAATTGAAGTAAATCTGAGCTCTGACCGATGCAGTCCGGAGGTGAACCTGTCCATGTGCCATTGGTGGTGCAGTGGCGTGTTGTGAGGCCGGTGGTCTTGTAGCCCTCCCAGCAGGCATATGACACTGAACTGGAGAAGAGCATGCCATCGCTGAAGATAATCCGAGCATGTGCTGGAGTTCCAGGATTACCACAGGACACGGCTGGGAAGGGCAACGGAATGCACAGCATAAGGAAAACTGTTTTACTGAACAAAAAGAATTATTTAAGCAGTAAAGCACAATAGGAGAAAAAAAAAACAAAACAAAACACTGTGTTCCATATAAAAACCCATCCCATAACTGGTATACACAAAAACACTAGATTTGGTATAAAACTCACTAGGATTTTCCAATAAACACACTGTTTTTTTTTTGCAGGTTTTATAGCTGATACTGACTGTCCTATTCAGTAGAAAATTGTAAAGCTGTTTTTAGACAGTGGTCCATTGTAAAAAGTGCTCATATTAACTCATATTGTATAACATATGCAGTATATTAGTATAACTATACATTCAGGAAGCGCTGCTTTATCTGATGTGCAGTAATGGAACTATTTTTTAACAAAAGCAGCTTTGTTCTAAGCTCTTATTTACAGGAACTCAGACTGCATTCTGTTGCTATATTTAATAAACTAACAATGCCAATCTAACGGAGCACAAGGGTGGGTGATCATAACAGCCATGGCAATATTAGCAGCTGCACTTTTATTTTTCCACTAAATAAAACTTAAGTTTATCGGTGATGCCTCTACTGAGATCCCCAAACAACATCCTTTAATTCTGCTCCATCTCCAACACCAAAACTCATGCCTAGATTAATAAAATCCATAACTGATATGTTTTTCTCACTCATCGTTACTGAGCTCTCAATCCACTACGAATGGAAGGCTCCATAGTCCAATGATTTCTTCCAACTCATTTGCTTTGACCTTATATGGACATTTGTGTGAGTCTTTTTCACCAGCGCACATTTTGAAGAATTAGTGATTCACAAAGTAGAAGCAACTTAAATGCATGCATACACACGGTTATATAAATCTACTTTTTCAGATTTATAAAAATGTATAGAATTTATGGTTTATAAAACCACACAGCAAACAAATTAATGTTTTATAAAATCAGGGCCCAAGGCCATGTTTTTTTTCAAGAGGAACACTATGATTTCCTTAGCAATCTTATTATTATTATTATTATTATTATTATTATTATTATTATTATTATTATTATTATTATTATTATTATTATTATACTA
>JAVSBU010352356.1:0-16827 GCA_033118015.1 Loricariichthys derbyi
TAGATCCACTAACACTCATTATAACAGGATCCTAGACTTTGGTTAGAACACCAGGATCTCATGAACATTTTCTTCTGATGGTACCATAGTGTGTCCCTATAAACCACGCCCACTTTATTTACTCAATGGAAATCAAGTTTATTATTAATAAATTAGAACAAGAGTGAGCAGAAAGTGAAGAGCTTGGCTTGGTCCCACTAAAGAACGGAATGGTGACAAGTACCACAAGTATCTATTCCACGTAAGTCATTATAGAAGAAGCTTTACTACAGTTATGTTGTTATACCAACGGGGCAAAGGATTAAAGACAAAAGAGTGACGTATTGAATTCGGACCTTGTTATGGCGAAAGTGATACACCAGGGCCATGCTGACGACGTCCAGCAGCACACACAGACCCTGGAATAAGACCACAGCTAGACGAAGGACTTCGTCCTCCTGTGCCAGGCACGGCGCATCGTCCTGACAAAAAGCGCAGCTCTCCTGGCAAGGCAGGCAGAGTCCGGTTACATCTGAGGGTTCGGCATAATGATCCCGCTCCAACTCTGTGGGGGAAAGGATAACAAAGAGAGTAATTAGAGCATTTGGCAACAGATTGGATCGATAGCATTCAAAAAAAAACAAAAAAAAAAAACATTCTGGCAATGATGCATGTGACTTAACACAAAATAAATGAGAAGCTTGTCGTGACCACCAACAGAATCAAGGCTCTCGAGGGAAGTTTCCATTTAAGACAGCAGTAAATCTGAGCCAGGAGCATCTACTTATGATTCAGGAAGAGAAATATGTAAAATTCCTACAGTGTTTATGCCAAATTTTTTACATGAAGCTTTAGAGCTAAAACCAAGTGAGCCATGGGATGAGCCAGACAGGGCGAAGACAGGATCAAACTGACAGGAACGCAGTGCTGATTTATGGGAACATCACACTTTACATGCAGTTTTACTCCTCTAGAGGCAAAAAAAGTGAAGGTTCTCAGCGCTATATAAATCCAACGCATTATTATTATTATTATTATTATTAACTGAAGGAGCTCTTGGAGGATCAGAAAGGGACTTGACGTGCATTTAGGACAAATGGTGGCACCTGAGTTACTGTAAAAACATTTGGACGTCTTATCTTGGCTTGCAGGAAAAGGCTCTGGAGATGCAATGATGATAAGGAGGTTCGTGAGGGTCAGCAACAACAAATGGAGCTTGGCAAGGCTCGTACCATACACTCAAAGTTCTCTGGAAGGACCAGGAGGTGCAGTGCCATCTGGAGGGCAAAGCAACATACTGATGTCTCGAGAACCAGTGGCCTAAGGGTTCAGAAACCTCACCAAACATCATGGCATTGTCCATACCTACTGCTGTGCATTGTGGGATTTCACGCCCGTGCTGCAAAAAGTCCCCACTTGCCCTTCTGTCCATCAAACAGATTCCTTCTACCGCTATATCTCCATTAATAAACAGCACAGACTTAATTCTCTGGTGACTCATCAGCTATTTTAGCACCCTTCACCAGTGTGTGTGTGTGTGTGTGTGTGTGTGTGTGTGTGTGTGTGTGTGTGTGTGTGTGTGTGTGTGTGGGTAGGGATGAGAGAGCAAATTGTTGCCCATAGCAACTAGGATTCACCGTCCGTTCAAATCTGTGCCTTTGGGGGGAAATAAGTGTGTGTGTTCCTCTACTTCAGATGAAGGAATACATGATTTTTTAAAGCCCTGAACTGTCAAATCTCTTTGCTGCTGTAAAAGCCTCCATTCTGCTGGGAAGCTTCCATACTTTAAACTGCGACTGTGGAGATTCACTTAGAGTTTCCAGTAATCCGCAGTCCTACAGCAGTGTGCTTTACACCTCTCCAGCTCACTCCTAGAGTTGTGTCAATGCACCATGTGCACTTTCGAGTTGGATTACATGTTTTTTTAATTTGCACTTAGGTCAACATACATCAGTATACAACAACATGTACAAAGGGGTCATGGATACTTAAAAAAAAAAAAACTTATGGGGTGCAAAAAAAAAATATTATATACACACAGTGTGTGTATGTGTAGGTATGGATGGTGGGGTGTGGGCCTTGCGTCCTTCCCGGGGCCTGGCGCGGGGCCTTGGCTGCGTGCTGGGATGATGCAGTGGGCCGGTAAAGGTGCAGAGTGGTGGGGCATGGGATGGTCCTGGGTTGGCTCGGTGGTGGCTCGATTCTGGTTTGGTCTTTGTGTGGGGGGCTGCGCGCTTACTGGGTTGCCTGCTTGGGGTGCGGGGGGCACTGCTGCGTGATCGGCAGGTTGACTCCGCCCTTTTGGGCACTTAGAAAAAGGTGGGGAATGGGTGGTGGGGTGGGCATCTGCTGCTGTTGGGGTGCCTGGGTGGCCGGCCGGGGGGGTGAGGGGTGGTGCCTGGGGCTCGGGCGGCCCTTGCGTCGGTGCCGTGCCGCCTCTGCTGGTGGGGGCCGGGGCGTGTCTTCTGGCGTGGGTGCTGTGTGTTCTGTGTCCTCGGCGGGGCTGCGGGTGTTGGCACGGCCTGCTGCCGTGTGGCTTTTGCTGGCGTCTGGTTCCGGCGGGTGGCACTGGGGTCTGGCGTGGGGCCGGGTGTTGGTGGCAGGGGGGTGTTGTGCGGCTGTGGCAGGCGGGGCGGGTTCCCTGGCTTGTGGCTCTTGGGTTGGCCTTGGGTTGGCTCGGTGGTGCGCTAGGATAGTGCCTGCGGGTTTGGCTGGCGCGCCCCATGGCTGCAGCATGTCAGCTTGCCGGTGTTGGCTGGCTCATAGAATTACCCCTAGTGAATGGGCACGTACTTGTGCATATGTGTGGCTCGGGTCTGGGGTCAGTAGGGGTCACAAGGGTGAGGTGGAGTGCCTGGCTTGAGATTTGGAACTGCGTTCTTGCCACCTTTTCACATTCAATGGTAGCCCCTCATTGTGAACTAGTATATTAGTTTGTGTGCCTGCTCTTGCGTGTATATGCGCACAAATAGATGGGTGGGAGTATGTACGCGCACGCAGGCATACAGACACACCCACTTGCATGCATGCATGCATGCATGTATACACATACATACATAAATATGCAAAATTGTTCAGATTTGTGGCCCGTGTGTATGCGGTGTTGATATAGCCTCGCTGCATTGGTTTGTGTGCTTGTGTTCTGGTTTTGTCTTTAAGATGCAGCAGTTGTTGCCAAGACGCTCATTGATATGGATGCAGCAGCTGCTTGCACGGATCTTTCTTTTTTTTCTCGTTTTTTTCTTCTTTTTCTTTTCCTTTTCTGTCCCCCCTCCACCTGTCAGTTCCGGTTTAATTATGTAATGCTTGATTAAATAAATATGTAAATAAACACAAAATGTTAAGTAACAAAGAGGAACTTGTAACGAGCTAATAATGTTTCACTTGGCAAAGCAAAAGAGTCTGGCACAACACGGAACTCAGATTTATATTCTGTTCGCTAAGTGGCTGGACACGACAGGTTAAAAAAAAAAGGGATCACGTGTTATTGTTTATTGCACATTCTGAAGCAACTGCATTTTTTGAACACCAGAGGGCGTTGCAGGCACATTCTATTCTCAATTCTTTTAATTGGAGGGGACTGTACAAGAAAGGCACACGTCATTTTGAACTGTCATTCTTCAGAAATAAGAAAGGAACGCTTTAAAAATGTATACAAGTATGTGTGTCGTTTTTCGCTGTTTACAACAATCCTGAGAAAATCGAATCATATCGTGAGCAGTGTATCGTCGCACCCCTTGTGCAACTCAACCCAAAGAACAAATGTACAAAACATCGGGCTTTGCGAAGATCAAACGTGAACGTCTAACACGAGTGGAATTACACACAGAGAAGAAGGAGTTCATTGTCCGTGTTGGCGCTGCCAAAAACAAATTACACCTGTGATTATAACCAGACTTGTGCTGCTCATAAAAAATAATCACCAGCTGCCACCATTGATAAGCCAGTCCATTAACTTCACCTGCTCTGTAAGCGGTGGAACTTGTTCCAAATATACACTAATGTACCACAGTTTGGCTCGTCGCTGTCTGAATTCAACACCATTTGTTCTTCAGTTCCAGTACAGTCCCACAAAAACCACACACATGTCCAAAACCACACACTATGCACCATCACATTCAGGCATTTCTCTATCACCCTAAACCAGGCACCCCACTGACTATAGAGGACATGATGACATCATACAAACCATGATCCAGCCAGCATTTCACAACGGCCATGTCCTAAATCACAGACACGTTTCACTATACAGAACATGTAAACATCACTACAGTTACATTTACAGCATTTATCAGTTCATCCAGAGCAACTAACTGGTACAGTTCCAAGCAGTTATTTGGATAAGGAAAGGGATTTGAACCCTGAACCTTCTGATCCAGTACCTGAACCACTGTTTGCTAAACAGGACACCTTAAACATCTCAGGATCCTCAGGTTATATTGGCTGTGTCCCAAACCTACATCCACTACATACAGTACTGGGGAAAAGTCCACCATTAGATTTACCATTAGAACCCAATTTATCATATTTAACAAACATAATATACCCAATAAATCATATTTTCCACTGTTTCCTTGGCTGCTACCCTTCCAAAAAAACAACAACACAATCCTGATCAAGCATCTTCAGACTTACGAAGGGTCGAATTGGCATCCCAATGATGTTGCCAGATGCTGATATTACTCAAGTGTAAGGAGAGCTCACACTAAATACTTGCCCCTGCAGCCTGTTGAAGCAGTTTTTAATTTTAATTTACAAAATACAGTATATTCTGGTTGTATGCTAATAAAGGAGACTGAGAAATAATTATATATGGTCACTATACCATCTCTAAAACAACTGTATCTGATCTAATGGTGGCCTGATACTTTTGCACAGCTATAGGCCACATCAGCATCACCAGTTGTCACTGGTCCACTGTGAACGCAGCCAGAATCACACAGGTCAAAATACTATAACAAACAATTATCCTTATAAAGAAGTAACACTCTGTAGTTGTGTGTGTGTGTGTGTGTGTGTGTGTGTGTGTGTGTGTGTGTGTGTGTGTTTGGACGTATCCGTGCGGGAGGACTCACTGGAAAATCCGTTGAGTGCCACTCGGCTGTACTGGTAAAATCCTCTCTTGCACTGGCACTTGTACTTGTCCAGGATGAAGCCGTAACCAGGGATGGGTTTGCACTGAGGAAAGAGAGAAGGAAAGTGGGAAGTGTCTAGGAGCAGCAACAGCTGAGCAGGAGGAACTGCGACACACTATACAGTGTTTGAAACGTCTGAAGAAGAAATGATTATCAGGAGCTTGGTGGTTTGGGCTGAACAGCTCATCTTAAGGTCATGGTCGGTGGTGTAAAGCACACCACCCCTGGACTCTTGCCATATGGAAGTCTGGTTTGTGATGGTTGCCATGTACTGGTCATGGGGCACTAATGTCATAAAAATAAATGCATGAACCACATGAAGCTTGCCAGAAAAGGCTGCTAGTTTTGAAAGGATCGCTACGGAGAAGCTCGTTTTTACAGCTTTAACGAGGGAACACCCGGCTCCCTGATTCCTGATCCAACTAACACCTTCGGGACAAAGCATGAAGCTCGCTGCGAACCCTCAGCCACCATTAGATCTCTGAAAATCAGCCGTAAAAGATGTCTTGCTTCCCCAGAGGAACACCACACACAGATAGAAAAACTTTTGGACAAAAGCCTCCGGCCCTGGGGGACGAAATCGATGAAAATCCTCCAAAGCGGCAGCAGCACTTCAGCAGGCTATAAATTGCAGGTTCCTTTCTATTTAAATAGCAGACCTGCAACTCCCACTCAGAAAACACTGAGAGTGTCTAAAGCTCCTCAGTATACCAGTCACACTCAAGCGCGATTAATTACCAGAGGCCAAGGCTTTGATTAGGGCTGGGTATTAATTAGCATGCAGGCACTCCTACTGCAGGGCAAGGAACGGATTACAAAAGCTGATAAAAAGCTTTCTGGTTTGGACTTTTAATTGGGACTCTCTGTAGATAAACAATCTGTCTGTCAATTTATTTAGTGGGTTTACTGTACAGCTTTTTTTTTTCTTTATTTTTAAGGAGAACTCAGTTAAAGAAGTTAGTCAAAATATTCTAGTCTATCATTTATTTATTGAGGGAAAATGATACAATATTACGTGTACATGAGTTCATTTAAAGCCGAAAAATTCCTGTCTATATTTAGAGAAGAGGGATCTGTCAAAGTCTGATCTTTACAACTCCTTTGTGGAAACAATTCCTTTGCCAAAAGGCACTATATAAGTTTAACTTATTATTATTAATATTTCTAAAGAGTTTGGAGGAAATTCAACCATTGTTACTCTTGAACGAAAATCATGGGGTAACTTCTAAGCAACTAAAGCTCTCCCTATCATTGGCTAACATTGATGTTCATGGATCTAACATCGCTGCCTGTCTGCAGTTTGCTAAAGATCACGTGGGGCCAGAAGGTTATTGGGGAAAAAAAAAAAGTTTTGTACGTAAACGTGACCAAACTATAGCTTGCGGGTTTAAATCTTCTTCTTTGGGTTTTTCCCTTTTCAGGTGTCTCCACTGCGAGTCATCCTCCTCCATCTCACTATGTCCTCTGCATCCTCTGTCCTTACATCAACTACTTCCATGTCCTCTCTAACTGCATCTGTATATCTCCTTTTTGGCCTTCCTCTTCGTCTTTTTCCCTCCAATTGCATTTCTAACATCCTTCTACCAATATACCCACTGTCCCTCCTCTCCTCCTCTGGACATGTCCAAACCATCTCAGTCTGTCCTCTCTAACTTTATCTCCTAGTATTTTAACCTGTGCTGTACCTCTGATGATCTCATTCCTAACTTTATCCATCCTAGCTTGCTGTTTTAAATGAGTAGTGTTCTGTTGCTGCATTCCAGGATATGAACCTTATTCCACCTGTGAAACATGATGGTGGTAGTATTATTGTTTGCCATTTTGCTGCATCTGGGCGATTATGGCTCACCATCATTGATGGAATAACAGATTCTGAGTTATAGCAGCAAATCCTAAAGGAAAATTTCAGGACACCTGTCCATGAATTTCAACGTCCCTAAGCACCCAAGTCGTTCTACTTGGAATGGTCAAGTCACAGTCCTGACCTCCATCCAGCAGAAATGTTGTGGAAGGACTTGAATCAAGCAGCTTGTATGTGTTCATGTGCTCATGTAAAGTTGGTTATTATCGTTTGCACCAACACTGTTATGTACTGACTAGACGTACAGATGGCAGCTTCCTCCTGACTGCTCATTTAAGCAAGAGAGCCAGAAACATCCCGATCCGTCTTCTCAGGAGCTCAATGGCTAATTAGCGCCATCAGATTGTCATTCGCTCTGAGCAGGCTGGAGGAAGGAGCGAATAAATCCTGATTTGAAGTCGTCTCTAATTCAGACAAACCTAACGAGCTCTTAAACAGCCTGGAGGACAAGAGCGAGCACAGACCACAGCAATAAAAGGAGCAAGTGATCTGCCAAATTTGTGCTAACGTGCAGAGAGGAGAATTGTTTGTCTGGAGACGATTTAGGGATTAACATGGGGCAATTCACAGCAGTCTAAAAGTCAATAGCTAATGAGGAGTTTAAATGGGGAACTAAACCAAACCACTACCAGACGAATTGTGACCTCGTAACGATTACTTTTACGGCAAAGAGGCAAAAGCTGTGTGTGTGTGTGTGTGTGTGTGTGTGTGTGTGTGTGTGTGTGTGTGTGTGTGTGTGTGTGTTCCATCACGCCCTGCTTGGCATTGCCTAATTACTTAGTATAAACAAAGGCGTGGCACAACACAGGGCACATGGTACTGTCTGAACTTGAAGGCTCAGTTTTCGATCTGCTGTTTGTTCTTTACCGGAGCTGGCAGACCTCACCTCACCAGAGACAGGATACGAACCAGAGTGAAAGAAGCACAGTATGTAGATCACTGGTCTCACCTCAGTGTGAGGTGAGTGTAAAAATCATGCCCTTCAAAGTGCCAAGCCCTTTACGGGGCCGAACCTTTACATGTGAATATAGCATTTTGTCATTATGGGGTATATAAAATTATATAAGAGTGGCACGGTGGTTAATGCTGTTGCCTCACAGATCCAGAGACCCATGTCCGAGCGGTGGCCCAGCCACTGTGTGTGTAGAGTTTTGATGTTCTCTCAGTGTCAACGATGACGTTTTCTCACATTCCAAAGGTGTATGTAAGATGAACTGGAACCTCAAATGGACTGGCACTGTGTCTAGGATTAGGCAATAGCCAGTCCATCACAGGGTTGCAAAGGGATCACTGTTGAATTGCAGAGGGATGATCACTGACTGGCTCTCCTCCTTCAGACACCCAACAGGAAGCCATGCACCACCTGAGCTCCTAATATATCAAACACCTAAATTCACTAAATGGACAGCTGTCCAGCTTATATATATAACTTATGTAGGACCCAAAAGAAATTATGCACCACTCCAGAGTCCAACCAGGGTGTACTTTACACCACTCCAACCAGAGGTTGTCATTGCATGTGGTTATTTTTGGCTGCTCAGCTACATAACCCCAATGATGCTCCTGATGAGTAGATGTGTAGTCTGGAACCTGGTGGCTGTAGTCAGGCAGAAACCGACTTATATGAGTTCAGAAACCCTACTGCATTCAACTGTACAGCCAATTTTCGGCTACCTGCTTTTGCAAGGTGTGAGTTTAATATGTATTCACCTCTGTGGTGGTCAGATTGCAGCGATGAGTGCCGGCGAACCAGCCAGTGGTGGAGCACTGGTCGATGTCCACATCCTGCAGATTCACATCAACCCTCACCGCACCTCTACAGAGAGAGAGAGAGAGCATTCACTTAGCTAATTATTAGTGCAATATTATTTGTTTTGACGTACACACCCTCCAGGACGTACTCTCCAGGCCCGAAATGTGGTGTTCTGTGCTTACACGTTAAATTAGACAGTTTGTCTAAAAGCTTCCTTTACACCAAGGAGGCGTCTATATTATTAGCCGGCAAACAGCCTGAGGGACTTGATGTGTAGGAGGCGGGTGAGATAGGAGTGAACGAGCGAGCAGCACTTGACTGTGGTGAGAGAGAACCCACTCTGTGTCTTCTCGCAATTCCTTTGATGGATCGCAGGGACCATGGGTGGATTTGAACTGTCCGCCATTAATCCAGGTTTACACCGCGGGCTGTTTGAGGCTACAGTGCTGAGGATTTCTCTGCAGCACCGTTTAATCAGGAAGTAAACATAAAACAGACTAAGTTAATTAAGTCTAATTAAGGGTGCGACTGCAAAAGCACCCCTACTGGAACAACGACTCCACTGCAAGAGGGTTAAAAGAAGCTGTTGGTGACTGAGAAATTAGATTAGACTAGATGGGAGAAGGAGGAAAGAGCTTTGGTCATCACACCAGTGAGAACCAAACACAAAACACAATGCTGCAAAGTTCTTCTGGCTGGCTAATGTGATTTCCTCGCACTAGTGATCACAGACGCCAAGATTTGGCTGAACTTCGTCTGGCTCTTTAGCAGCACAGAACAGCACACAAGCTTTTATCTGAAGGAACATAATCGGATTTGGAACCAGTGTTTGTTTTTATAATCCATCGCACACTGAAGAACCTACCAAAGCGTTATGCTGTGACGGAGGATGGTGGTTTGTGGTTTCCATGATCTCATTTTGGCCTCTTAAGCCCTATCGATCGAAGATGCCGTGGTTTAACTGTACTCACAGAAGCACAGAAGAGCATGCAGCTCAAAGAATGAGTGTCTGTCAAATGAACTGGATATCAATCAAGGAGAAAAGAAAGTCTAAAATAATCAGATTCAGAGCCAGTTGTGGTCAAAGGTTTGTGGGGTTCTTTTGATCACTCAAGTTCAATTACAGATTCTGAAACTGCACTGGCTTTCAGAGGTCTTCATGCAGGATTTTAGATAGAAGAACATAGTGGAATGGAACAGAGCAAGGATATGAATGGATACAATAATACACAAGATACTTTGCTATTTAAAAAATGCAAAGGTTTTTCTCTTTCACAGAAGGCAGAGCTAGAGATCAAACTCTGGGCCTCGAGCCCTGAGGCTGCACAGCACCAACAGCCCTTGCTGAGCGACTTGCCGCTCGATTGAACTCCTTCATATTACTGGGAAACACAGAAGTCATAACAGTAGGCGATAACGCGAGCCTTCGGTATGGATTTCTTTATTCATTAGGTGGCAACGGTTTCCAAATGAAGATGATGTGATTTGACACCGAATGCATTTCCGTCTTCAGCCGCCTCTCTCCCTCACTCTCGCTCACGCTCACTCTCTCCCATTATCAAACTCTCCGAGAGACCACCAGAGGCAGAGATGGACCATCTGTCAGCTGGGAATGGAAACAAATACCTGAGGTTGTTGCTTTTCATTTGTCATCCAGAGAAGGGATGGAGATGCTAGAGGAAATCTGACCTGCTGGTCATAACACAAACACCAACTGAGAGTTCATTTGTATTGTCGGATGAAAACTACATGTCAAGAGCAAATGCTCAGGGTACATATGGCTTAAAA
The DNA here is from genome assembly GCA_033118015.1 of Loricariichthys derbyi. Lineage (NCBI taxonomy): Eukaryota > Metazoa > Chordata > Actinopteri > Siluriformes > Loricariidae > Loricariichthys > Loricariichthys derbyi. The sequence goes on from JAVSBU010352356.1 coordinate 10,517, forward strand.
AGCAGGTTTGAACTGATGGGATCATGAAAATTTGTCTTAGCTATCTACACTTGGGTCATGGCTGGATCATCCAGCAGCACGGCGATCCAAAAAAGGTCTAAATCCACATAAAACTGGCTCAATGATCATATGGCCATCCCAGTTTCCTGATCTTAATCCCACTGAGAACCTGTGAGGACATTCTACAAAGGTGGATCTGGACCATGGAGGATATGTCTATATTTCAAATCTTACCAAACATTATAGGAGAAGATTGTTGCTTTGGCTGGTGGAGGTGGAGGAGCACTGAATGCAGGAGTCCCAGCAGTCGTGACACAAATGGTTTTGTTAATAACAATTATTTTAGAAGACACTTTCTATTTAAGTAGCAATTTCCACTAACCACTTAAATCATATCACTTAAATAAATCACTTGGGTATTAACTCACCTGACTTAATATACCCAATTACATTCAGTGTACTGTACTCACTAAACAAAACATCAGAACTTACAAAATCACCTGAAGCCCCAGAGCTTAGAAACTCACCTGAACTCAGCGTTATATCCAAACAAACCCGTCTAAACGTACCTGAACTTGCTTGGCCTCATCTATATCTCCTGAACTCACTTTATCTCACATGCACCTCATTATTTCAACACCCTCGACCTGACCTCACCTGAACCAACTAAAATTTTAAGTTACCCAAACTCACCTCAGTTTGACCTGATTCATCAGTTCTTACTTGCCTTAATATCCCGAGCCCGTCTGAACTCGCCTGCAGTTACCTGATCTTGCTCTGATTTACCTGGACTCACCTGACATTACTTTATCATCCCAATCTTGCCTGAACTGGCCTGGAACTCACCAGGGGCAGCATGTATGAAACCCTCTGAATTCCTGCCAGGTTGCCTCCCCAATCCATATATGGTCAGTGCAAATGAGCTTATGAAAATGAATAATATAGGATCACCCAAAGTTATTTTTGGGTCGCCCTTCTGTGGTGTTGCTTCTTAAAAAGCAGAAGCCCACTACAGCTGTTCAGTTCTCTGGCAAGATGGAGCACCCCATGCTCTCCACCACGTTGAGAAGCTGGTAGCACGACACAATGCATCTTTCTGTATAGTTCCTGTTATAGAGCTGTGAATTTATTCAGCTCTGCTGTAATTACCCTTCAATTAACAGCCATGATGAGTTAATAGAGGATTAAACTAACTTGAACTGGGCACTAGTGTCGCAGTGGTTTAATATTCTATCCCACCACCACTGGGACCGGGGTTTACATTGGGTGTCACATGCTAGCACAATTTGTTGTGTTCCCCCAAGCTGCAACAGCACCCCCTGTCTGTAGTCTATATGCTGTGGTTATAGAGCCAGATCATCTGACATTGTGTAATTCCCTACATATCCAAAAGGGGGCACCAATTCCTGCAGTGTCTAAAATTTTACCTGTGGTTGTACAAGTGCTTTGAAGTCTCTGTGCATGCTCTCCTGACCTTGGTTTACTTGAGCTCACCTGATCTCTGGCTCTGCGTTCGAGTTCAAACCATAGATTCCCACAGACAGCGGCAGCAACCAATACGGTACGAACTGCCCATGCTCGCACTCCAGGTAAGGCGCCGACCACTGCACGGGACTTTTAGGAAGTGTGTTTTCCAAGCTCCGTCCCTGCGTTATCATACGGGCTCTTTTACGAAATTCATGATACCACTCGTATTCCTCCACAGAAAGGTCTCGTACGACCACGGCCCCATTGTTCCTTGTAGCCTGTAGATGGTCGCCTCCGATCGACAGCGCCGCCCGATGGATCCTGGGTTCCCGCTCCAGCGTGCTCCGAAGCAGCGGCCGATACCACAGCTGTTGCTGCTTCTGCAACACTTCTTGATTCAGCTCAAACACTAGGACTTTCAGAAAGTCTGCGGCCCATGACGCCGCATCTACGGCCGAGCGAACGGAAGGGAAGGAGGCAACATGGGGCGCTGGAGAGGCGGAACCGAGACTGCTCAGCTCGTACCTGCGCGAGCAGTTAACTTGGGCGAGCGTCGAGGCATCACCTGTGTGCAGAAATGCAGCCACCACGCGGGGCAATTCCTCCGCCCCGGCTGCTGTGCCACGGGCGTGATGCTGCCTGGCGCTGATTTCCACATCCTCGTCGCTGCCGTCCGACCACACCACGTAACCATCGTGCGAGCCACGCACAAATCCCGTTTGCAGCAAGAGACACAGCAGGAGCATGACCATCACAAAGCGGACTCAGGCGCCCTGCCCGTGGATGGGCATCAGAATGGTGAGGCTATGACCTCATTGGCTATCCACAAAATGGGAAAGCACCTTAACTGGCCAATGCAACTTCCTCAGTTACGCAAAGGCAGGACTGCATGCACGTGCATCGCACAAACGAGACGGGTTACAAAGCTCCACTGTGCAATCCGTTTTTAGTCGCATATCCTGTTGCACCGTCCTCGTGCCACACACCAGACTGAAACAGCGTGAACCAGACGCGGTTTGCAGTGTCGCATGCGCATGCACACGTACGGAACGCGTTCACAAAGAGTGCTGTCTCTCCTGCTCTGTCTCTCAGCATCAGCATCAGCAGCAGAACAGTGAAAGCACGACTGCAAGTGAGAGAGAGAGAGCGAGAGAGAAAGAAAAAAATTCATCCCTCCACCTTCTGAATGGATACTTCTCCTGTCAATCATGCATTCTGGGTGGGGCTAAGAGGAGATGAGAGCAGCATCACGGCAGTTTCATGAAAACATGGGCTAGATAGCTAAAATTATGTGGACACCACAGCCCCTGCAGCACACCAAGCAAACCCCCAGCAATGTTGGTCAACAAACACTAGCAGTGGAACTGAGGAGTTCACTGACAAGGAAAAACCCTAATAATAAGAAGGATGATGATGATGATGATGATAATAATAATAATAATAATAATAATAATAATAATAATAATAAGTTACTTATTATAATATTTTATAGCGCCTTTCACAAGACCCAAGGATGCTTTACCCTGATAATAAATAGAGTGAAACAGATGCTGAATGTAAATGCTTAGAGATAAAACAGATGGTTTTTAACGATAATTTTAAAGTTGGAGAGAGATACTGTGGAACGTAAAAATGGGGAAGATCGTTCCAGTAAAGCAGAGTGCTGCTTGATCATATTGGCCATGAAGTGTTTTAAAGGCAAGTACTAGTATATCGTCTGGTACCCATTTAATGATGGTTAACCAGTGGAGCTACATAAAGTACCATGTTCAAAATGTTCTGTGTTCAAATATACTGTAACGTGTTCAAACTTCTTGGTGAAAGTTGGAACTCTTGCTGCAGCGTTTTGAATAAGTTATAAGAGACGAAAGCTGCGAAGCCCAGATTGAAGAGAGTCACAGAAGTCCAACCAAGAAGTGACAAAGGGACAGACCAAGATCTCAGCTGCCTTAGGGGGACAAAAACAGGTAAACAATATTGCAATGTTGAAAGAAATCAGATGTAGATAAAGGTTTCGTGTGGTTCAACCGGTGCTCCAGTAAGTAATGTTATTGTAAAGCAGAACCGTAGGAGTTGTGGGTGCATTATTTAGTAGACTAGTTTGTTACTAAGCATGGCCTGGATTAGATGCAAGTGATTGATTCCCCTTGAATGTGAAATGCAACTTGGCTGGGAAGCACCACAGGAACTCGAACCTGGATTACCGTGTTGGGGGGTTCGTGCATTAGGCTGCTGTGCTACCCAGATATAGCTGAAGTGCAGATATTGCTGCATAAATAAATAATAAATGATCACATCTTTTTATGAAAGTTGCTCAGATCTGGAGATGACTTTATGCCAGGTTGGATATCACACAAAGGTATGATTATCTATGTCTGAAGGTGGTTGGAGATATTAGAGGGTCCAGTCCTTTCTGCAATGGACTGGTTGGGGTCTTACAGCTGTGCCCGTGTTCTCCAGACATGTGCTATACGCCCAAGATCTGTCATATGTAGTTCTAATGTGCTGTAACTCTCACATCCGTGCCTTTGTATGACTCTTCCACATCCCGCTCTCAGTTTTGCATTTCAGCCTATTGTAGCACTCGACTTAACACACTTTCATTAATATTTCAGTCACATTCAGAGCTTCATCAACTGCTTTCAATGCAGAATGCTCTCGCTTCACCTGACCTCATTTCATAGTTCCAGATCTAACACTTGCACACTGAACCAGTATCGATTTGTGGTTCATACCAAAAACAAAAGCGGGTTTGTTCTAGTTTCACTGATTTCAGTTTTTGGTGGAAATCTCAAATCAAGTGTGGGCTGAAGTTGCACAAGATCCTACGTAATGCTTTATACGTTCACTGACAATACTTTACCAGTATTGGGTTGGACCCTCTTTTTGTCTTAAATATCTCTGGCATAAAAAGTGCCTGGCGAAAAAAATAGTATTAAAAATACTATTTCATTGGACGGCCTTTAGCTTTGATTACAGCATCATTTCCACAAGCTTCTGCAGTGTCACAACTTTTATTTCTATCCAGAGTTGCATTAATTTTCCCCCAAGATCTTGTATTGATGATGGAGATTTGGACCCACTGCCTTCTCCAGCACATCCCAAAGATTCTCAATGGGGTTCAGGTCTGGACTCTGTGGTGGATAATCCATGTGTGTAAATGATGTCTCCTGCTCCCTGAACCACTCTCTCACAATATGAGCCCCATGAATCCTGGTAATGGATCATCTTGGAACATGGCTGTATCATCAGAGAAGAAAAAATCCGTTGATGGAATAACCTGGTGGTTCAGTATATTCAGGTATCAGCTGATCTCATTTTTTGGGCTCATGACGTTACTGAACTGAGACCTGGCCTAGAACTGCAGCAGAACCCCAAATCATAGCTCCGCCCCCACAGGTGGCGACTTTTTATTTTTTTTTTTGGCCAGCCAGTGCATCATATCTGTCTATCTACTCTATCTATATCCAAACTTAGAACCAATACCAGTGCACGTATGTGGTGTCTATGGACTGTGTTGACTTTTGGTGTCGGTTCCTTATAAAAACAGAAATACAAAATCATCATAATAATTCAGATTAATAATGCCAAGGGCCAGTCTTTACCACGCTGGTCACCACGCTGGATTCGTTTCTGAATTCGTGATTTTACAGGTACACTGTACAGTGTGAACATTCTCACTCCCTAACACACTCCTGGTCCAAACACACACTTGAAGATTGCTTTTGGGCAGGCTGCCAGACTGCATTAATTAGCATATCTTTAATGCCTTCTTGTGTTTAATGGAAGCTCTTCAGTCTGAAGTCTTAGCAGTGGGAGTCTAGGGAGTTGGTAGAGACGTTTTGCTCACAGTGTTAGTGCTGTAATGTGGTAAAGCAGCTAAAAATAACTCTGCTTTCCCCTTTATCACCCAGAGAGAGTAGATTGACGCTCTACCACAGGACCATAGCTCTACTACAAGACCTGCAGCTTTTCTATAAGACTCAGAACACAAATCCAGGTCTTGGAGGTCTGATACAGGACAAGGGCAGTATTAGAGGATGGGAGCTCATCTAAAAGACCAGAGCTCTTCTACTAGACTTGAAGCACTACTACAGAACTCTTCTGGAAGAGCAGAGCTTTAAAAGTTCAGAGCTCTGCTACAAGAATGATGAAGAGGAGATCTACTACAGATCAGGGCTTCAACTTATACAACAGCTCTATAAGACTCCAATCTGTAGTTCAAGTATGAGACTCCCACTGCAGGATGGAAGCTCCACAATGCTATTTATATGCAAATAACCTCTGAGTGCGCATGTGCAGAACGGCCCTCTCAGGCAGCAGTGTAAATGGGCCTTTTCTTTCTCTTTTTGCACTCTGATTTTATTGTAAAGTAAAAGCTTACGGATCTGAAACATGGCAGCAGTCAGAGCAAACCCACGGGCTGAGAGAAGCGTGCAGGTAAAGAGCTACTTACACCTCATTAATTTATGGAATATAAGAGCATTTAGAGCATCAACTCCATGTAGATGGGTTTAAAAGTTTTTTAATTTTTTTTTTTAGTTAAAAAGGAGCATTTATGAGCACAGTTCAGTGTGCAGGGCACGAAACTGCGCAAACATTGTATAACATCAGATGTTTATTCATTATAAAAGATAAAAAGTGCACAAGTTAATAGTGTAAGAATGTAACATTCTGTGGGAATTCTTCGTTCTACCTTAAATCGCGCTGCGGTGACGTCATTTAAGGTGGACCTGCATTGTTTGTAATAAACAATAAACATTAAATGAAGAAAAATCCAGAAAAAAAGTAAAAAAAAAAAAAAATATGTATATATGTGTGTGTGTGTGTGTGTGTGTGTGTGT
>JAVSBU010352365.1:0-10019 GCA_033118015.1 Loricariichthys derbyi
CCACCCACAGAAGCTCCGCCCACTTCTCTGGGCTCAGAGCCATCTGGGATGGACCATCACCCAGTGGGAACAGGGATACAAAATCATGATTACAATCAGCAGTTTAAAATCACATAATTATCTTGTTGTTGTTGTTTTTAACCTCATTAACTAAACCGCCCCATTCCAGTGCTTTTGGAATGTCTTGCAGCCCTGAAATGCAAAAAAAAAACAAAAGGATTTTTTGGTTTACTAACAAATGAATTGAAATTTACCAGAAAAAAAAACATAAATGTTGGGTTTATATTGTCTGAAATTAAATAGAAATCAAAGTAAACCTAAGACACATTGTGGGGGTTTAATTTTTTTATTTGCATTAATTCCATGACAATCCAACTTTTTCTGATTTGGCCTTGTATAAAGTAGATTTATATCAGTTTCTGAAGCAGGTCAGGAATAAAAATCCTAACTAATCGTTTGTTAATATAACATTTATTATATTACTTTATAATATATTTATTTACATTTCTTTCCACAGTTCATGTTATGCTGTGGATGATTTAGTTTGTTTTGTAATAATTCCGTATTCACTGTGGCTTAATTAATAGTATTATCTGTATTAATCAAACATCTTACTTATGAATAACTGTTAAAGATTCACTGAAACTCGCCTCAGTCTGTAAAGTAAAAATAAACTTCCTAATAATTGTGCAAATTCATAACAAATCTATCGGTTCAATTCCAAACGACTCGTTCCTGTAGATGAGTGCACTACATAGGGTATAACCGCTATTACTCTATATACTATGTAGTGAGCTTATGTACTGTATAAGGATCGATTTAGGATGCACCGGCTATTCGCCAAGCATCTCAACCAGCAAGCGTCAGTTTAACTCACCTTCCAGCAATTCAACTCAAATACACCCAACAATCGGATTTTATTTTCTCTTCAATCAGAGTGTGGAACCAAAAATCTGTCAAAAATACTTTTAAAACGTTCAGACAATTGAAACGCAAACCCAGCTAACGTTTTTTCTTCTTCTCTTTGTTTTTGTTATTTAACGGTGGGCGGCCCTTTCCTGTGTAGTACTGCCCCCTATTGTACGTGAGAATGAACGAGCGATACAATCGAAGTTATCTTTATTAATAAACGTTTATTTTTTTCTCTTAGAAATTGGTCCCTTGCGTATGCACAGAAGATTGTATTCCTGAATAAATAAATCGGATCTATATCTACGGAAGATTTGACCCATAATACAAACCATGCAACAATTCGCGACAGCGAGATTTGGCGCCACCATGTGATTACGGAGAAAATTATGCTAAAAGCACAACTCGTCATGCACCTGAACTATTTTAATAAAATTTAAGGAAATCCATCCATTCCTTAAGAATCAATTACCCAGAGAAGAGGACGCAGTAGTATCTCAAAACAGAGACGTTTCTCTAAATCATGAGGGGGTTCTGGAAACGCCAGGGTAGGCGATTCCCATCCCCCATCCTTTCCATTGCGCCATTCCCTTCTCTTGATTTATTTGTGTATTCATTTAATGTTTCATCAAGCTCGTGACAGCCAGTGTGTACTACTGATTAAGCTAAACATACGAGCCAAACAGATTTTAAGTACTCATCATCACAGTCATCCTCCTTGGGATCAAACAACACAGCTACGTACTCGTTGCTTCTGAGTCTAACTAGGCCTTTTCTCTCATTATGAGGCTTTGTAATGTCGAGGAGCGACTCAGATCACCATGCTGTTATCATAAGACTAGCTGAGTGTCTCAATGGCTTTAAGCTCTGACTCAGGAACTGAAATGTGCCTCTTGTTAATTATGTTGCGGTCACAATGATTTAAAAATAGATTTAATTTCATTTTGTATTATAAATACAGTCGTATTAAATTTGCTTCTCAATGCACTTTCAAAAGAAAAAAATTTGTCTCAGCACTTGTCGCTTGTTCAGCACTCTTGCTTAAACTTGTGAATCAAGTCACGTGAGTCAATTTAGCCAAAACTCAATTTACTGTCCAGTTCCATAATAGCTCTCGCTCAGCGCCGATCTCCATTTGTTTATTCTTTTATTTATTTTTCCATCTACAATACAGTGTTCTTAGTGAAAATAAGTCACCATGGGTCCTAAGAATGTTAGTGATAAGAGCCAACCGAAAGGAAAACAGTGAGAGGCACTGCACAGAGTGATAATCTGCCACCGGGCAACTCGATTAGAAACAGAACCATGAGCTCATCAATGGACTAAGCGTTTGGATTTTCACTTTCAATACATTATTCAGTAAATAACATGAGATTTCCAACACTTTATTATAAAATATGCTTTGTGATAATGATTTAGGTTAATGTAAATGTTTTAAGCATGTTAATAAGCTCGACTTAGCTGTTATACATTATGGACTATATTAAACTCCTGGGTTTATGATAAATGGAATTTATGATGGATTTGTTGGAATGTAACCTCATCATAAATCGGTGGCACCTGGACAATCAGCTCCATTAATGCATACAATGCCTTATACAGGGGGAGTTTCTGGGGTTCTGGAACTGATTAGTTAAATTTAAATTATTGCTTATGAGAGAAATTAGATACAGAGGTATCACTGTATTTCAAAAGTACATTGTTCAAAGTTTCTGTTGATGCATTTATCACATTGCTAGGACAAAAAACTCCAGCTGTTTTATTTTAACTGAGCGTTTTGGGAAATGTTTTGATTTTTTTTAATCCTGTTGTTACCCACCTGTAGGAGCAGAGAGTTAAAGTGTGCCCGATCCTATCAGAAAAAGATCTACTTCCACATATTTGAAGCACACATATGCATTACAGGATTTATGTGAATCCAGTGCCTTCTGCATTTTAATTTCTAAAATATGATGGAAATAAACAAGAGTAATACATGATTTTTAATCAAATGGTACTCATTTGTATGCAAAAACTCCTTTCGAAAATGTCTTGGCATAAGTACTTTCACATTTTTTGCATGCATCCAACAGGAATTCTAACAAAGAGCAAAAATACAACTGCTAGTTAGACAAGGAAAGGGCTCAAAGGAATTTACATAGCAATAAATATTCTATTTTGAAGGCTACTGTATAAGATGGAGCACTTAGTGTTGGTTCTGTATGTTCTGGGACCTTTTCACTCTGCCAACTTGCTTGATAACGCCACACTCAGTGTTCCATTACCTCGTTACAAATTAAGCATCAGCCTCCAGATGAACCATTTAAGGGTTTCTTTCAATATTATACATCAGACAAAACCCACAATCTGATTGGCTGAGAGACATTCTGAGCGCTCCAGTATTGCACTATAACGGCACTCTTACTGAGCCTCTAAGTGTTACTCTACCACATGTATACGTATCCAGCACTGACCTATACAAGTAACAGAAAAATTTTAGTTCATAAAATCTATCAGCTTTATAAACTTTAGTTAGGATTTAAATGAGTTATCTGGAGCTATTAATGAATCTTGATAAGGATTTAGATCAAAGAGAAATGAAGTCAGTCCAGTAAATCAAATGTCCTGGGCTCTTAATGTCGTTACTGCTTCTTGGTTCTTCTTTTCTTCTCAAAGACGTCATTAAACTCTGCGTCTTTCATTAAACACCATTGGCGGCTGATCAGAGCTTCATTCATCTTCATGGATCTGTTAAGTCCAGCTCTTAAAGCTGATGAAGTGGGTGATGCTCTATAACTATTCAGCTAGAACTCGTATAGAATCACTAGATCCAGTAGATTACTAATCCAGTAACACTAATTATAACAGGATCCTAGCCTTTTGTTATAACACTGGGACCTCACTACCATTTTCTTTTGTTGGTACAATAGTGTGTCTAAACAACAGCCTGCCTTATAAACCACACCCACTTTATTTACTCAATGGGAATATTCTTTATGTTGAATAAATTATAAATGTTATTAAATTCTGTTCCTGACTGAAGCCCGGAGTTTGATGATGTTTTAGCAGTGGGATGCTGTTAGAACATAACCATTTTACCTCACTGAATGCTGATAAACAAACTGTTTTTCCATCCTCTTCATCTTGAAATCTAACAATAAACATAAGTCATAACAGAATTGTGATATAATCACTAATACACTCGAGGTTTGTATTATAATGTGAGATAATGGCACTGGGGTTCTGATATACGACCGCATCACCCCAGTGCTGGTATGTCACATTACAGCGCCACCTTGAGTGGATTATTGCTTAGCTATATCAGTTCTTTGATTGTTGTTTGAAAGCATTCCCATATCAGCTGAGATAAATTCTACCTATAAAGATATAGCATAATAGTAACAGACTTTTATTGCATATTTAGTGAATCCAATCCCTACGGATCTGGCTCTTAAGAGCCACAAAAGCCAAACGGCTTCGCTCCCATGATAACATGGTTCTGGAGTTCTGCTGTGCTGGCATTTTTTTAGATGATAAAGAAGAGTGACGGGCAAAGCTCTTGTCAGGGTCTGAGCAGGGGTATGGCTTCAGTCATGTATGAATGAGCTGGTGCCTCCGGAGGGCAAACTGTTTGGAGAAGCTCTTGCCGCACTGCATGCAGGGAAAAGGTTTCACTCCTGTGTGAATCTGCTGATGCGACTGAAGACTGTTCCTCTGAGTGAAACACTTCCCACACTGTGAGCAGCGGTAGGGTTTCTCCCCCGTATGAACGTGCTGGTGGCGCTGGAGGGTGTACTGGTGGGCAAAGCTCCTCCCGCACTGGGAGCAGGGGTACAGCTTCACCCCCGTATGGATGCGCTGGTGCCGTTGGAGGGTGATTTGTTGAGCGAAGCTCTTCCCGCACTGTGAGCATGGATACGGTTTTACCCCTGTGTGGACCAGCTGGTGTCGTTGGAGGGTGATCTGCTGCGCGAAGCTCTTGCCGCACTGCGAGCAGGGATATGGTTTCACTCCCGTGTGAATACGCTGGTGCGTCTGAAGGCTGCTCTTCTGTCTAAAGCTCTTCCCACATTGTGGGCAATGATAGGGTTTCTCTCCTGTGTGAATGCGCTGGTGCGCTTTTAGGTTATGAGAGTCAGTGAAGCTCCTCCCACAGTCCAAACAGTGGCGAATTTCTTTCTTCTTTTGCTTATGGGGAACGAGGAGACGACCAGACGATGCTGGCTGACAATCTGAGCCATCTTGTTGCCGACTCTGGAATTCATCACATTCACCTTCCACATGTTTGTGGAGGCAAATTTCAGACGAATGTAAACATGGCCGCAAGGAGCAGGACAGCATATGGAGCAGGGCGTCGTTCATACCTGGTGCAGAATAAATTATGACAAAACAGGCACCATCAGATAATTTCTACAGAGTAAACTTTTCAATATTAACTAGTACAACCCCTCCAAAAACTAAGTACATTCTTCAGGCATTAAGAAATAATAAAAAAGAAAGAAATATAATCATCAGTCACAATTACATTTTTAGATCAAGTAGAGGAAAAAATAATGGAATCATTCTGTTATTTACAGTTCTAAATCAAAAACCTGTAGCAGATTAAATTAGCCTATTATTTTTCAGTTATAAAAGAGAGCTCACACTTTGGAGAGCTGCTGCACAAAGCAGATTAACATGAATCATGACTCCAAGATGAGAGATGTTATTTGAAACAAAGGAGAGGATTATAAAAACTCTTCAAGAAGGTAAATCTTCACAGAATGTTACAAGAGATTTTGATTGTTCCCAGTCAGCTGTGTCTAAAATCTGGACCAAGTACAAACAAAATGGGAAGATTATTAAAGGGAAGCTGAGAGATCAAAGGAAAAGATCAAAGCATCAAGATAGAGCCTTAAAGCAATATGTCTCAAAAAAAGCACAGCAAAACATATGAGAAACAAGTGGGCGGAAAGTGGACTCAAGGTCTGTGACTGAACTGTAAGAAATCACCTAAAAGAAATGGGATTTAGATATAGAAAAGCTACTAAAGCTGTCATTAACACCTAAAGAGAAAAGAACAAGGTTACAGTGGGCTAAAGAAAAGCAATCATGGACCGTGGGTGAGTGGATGAAAGTGATCTGCAGTGATGAATCAGGAATCTGCATCTGGTATGTTTATGATACTGGAACTACTTTAGTTTGGTGCTGGTCCAATTAAATTTATGAAGATGCCTACATTTTAATTTTCACAGTGGTTGATGATATGGATCGCATGTGAGGTAAAGGTATGAGGGAGATGGCACGCATTCCATCATCAATAAATACCAAAGTCTAAATTGAAATTTTGGACAATTTTCTTATTCCATCAGTTGAAAGGGTGTATGGTGATGATGACATCATTTTTAAACATGATAATGCATCTTACCACAGGGCAAAGGGCACGAAAACTTTCCTTATAATGTCATATAATATCAAGGGGCTGCAAGCAAAACAGATGCCAATCTAGTTAAAAATCTCTGGTGGAAATTTGAGAAATTGGCATTAGGGGGCGATACACGTCAACAGTGGGGGCCATGTCGAGCGTCCTCTGGCCCTACGCTGCCTAATGGCTCTAACAAGTTATCTCGGCCCTCCTGGTGCCTACTCCGCCTCCCCCCCTTGGCGGGTGAGGTGGTCCCGGTCTCCCTGAGGGTATGGACACCACAACACGGACGTCACCACCGAGACGTGTATAGGGAAAATGGGACAAAAAATAATGAAGGAAAGGGAGAGGGGTATAAAGGTGAATAAACACAGGTAACAGGATCTAGTCCAAGCGAAAACACAATACAAACCCGTGAAGGGAGGGACAACGAAAACCCAAAGTCCTAGCTCTATCAAAAAACGGTAAACAAGGAGAGCTGGGAAGAGCCAAGTCTTCCCAGGCGAGAACGAAACTTAAACCCACTGCTGGGTAAGATCATGTGAGAACTCAACGTGATAAAACACGAGGACATCCGTAAACAAGAGTGCCAGAAAATGGCGGAAGGCAGCTGGGCAAAAATGTGAAGAAAAGAAACACAAAACCCGAAAAAATAGCACAAAAGGCGAAGCAATGTGGCAAAGATTGCGGTGCATGCAAGAACGCGACAAGCTTCCGGTGGAACTCTGGCATATTTATAGCATTCCTTACAACTGAAGCTTGTTCGCTCCTTGATGTACCCGACACATGCGTGAACTCATGCCAGGCCGCTGTGCTGGTGGCCCGAGCGGCCGTGGTGACAGTACCCCCCCTAAGGGCGGCTCCTGACGTCCCCAGACCAGCAGCGCAATTGGCTCAGAACTCCCTCACTAGTTCAGGATCCAGGATGTTGCAGGCGGGTACCCAGGACTGCTCCGGGCCGTAAACCTCCTAGTCAACCAGGTACTGGAGAGAGCTCTGCACCCGCTGGAAGTCGAGGACCTGGCAGACCGTTTAGGTCGGGGCTCCTTCGATGATGCGAGGAGGAGGTGGCCGGGCTGCGGGAGCCGGGACCTTGCAAACAAAAGGTTTTAGGTGGGACACGTAAAATGTGGGATTCACCCACATGGTGGGGGGTAACTTCTAGGGATGTCCCGATCCGATCATGTGATCAGAAATCGGGCCCGATCAAGTGGTTTCAGACTTGATCAAAATCAGATGTTGTATCCCGATCAGGGATCGGATATACTGTGTATTTTATTCTCATTATTTTGATCAGTGCTATATATTTCAAGCTTATTACAGATAAATATCCTAGTATATGGTTTCTCAACCGGGGGGCCAGAATCGCTCTCTGGAGGTCCGCATCAGATCTCTGGATCACGCACCTTAGAATGTGCGCATATGACAGAATGAGCGAGAGAGAGAGAAGCGGTGCTTGCATGTGGAAGTCTGTGTGTGTGTGTGTGTGTGTGTGCGTGTGTTGGGGGGGGGGGGGGGGGGGCAAAAAGTGTCCTGATTGGCTTATTTTGCTGAGTAAATGAATCAGCTTTCAGTGTGGGCAGGCTTTTACGGGATCGTCATGGCAGAGAGAAAGGGCCTCAAAAAACACAAATAGTAAATCCACTTCACCTCAGATTACACAAAAGTATCCTTACCTAATAAGGGTAAAAATAATGACAGGTTAGTGAGACTTCAGTATTGCCCATGGTGGATTGGATGATTGTAAAAGTCATGTGGAAGTGTTTTTTACAGTATTATTACTTGATTGTTCAAGCTACTTCACAGAAGAGATGTGTTATAATGTTGCACTATGCTATTACTTGATTGTTCACGCTACCTCAAAGAGAGGTGCACTGTTTAAATGTGTTAAATGATAAAATAAGGTGAATAAAATAAAAATAGGGGACAACCTTGATCTGTTTATTTTGCATTTGTTCAATTTTTTAATGCGTTACGAAAGTATTCGGATCGGGACTCTATATCGGCAGATACTCAAAATCAGATGACTCGGAATCGGATCGGGGCCAAAAAAACCTGATCGGGACATCCCTAGTAACTTCTACCAATACGCGACTGGATTGATCCTATGCACCACCTTAAAGGGACCTAGACACCTAGGCGCAAATTTGCCCAAGGCCCTGCGGACCGGAAGGTCCTTGGTGGACAACCAGACCCTCTGGCACTATCTATAAGAAGGTGCCGGCCGGCGCTTACGGTCAGCTTGCTGGCACATGGTCTCAATGGCCCACTCCTCCCCCTCCTCCAGGCCTCTCGGCAGCACTGGACATATCACCCGGGAGAAGGCATGGGCCGGGAACAGCGATGCAGGGAACTCGGACTGGCAATCGAAGACCTCCCTGTTGCAGAGTGCTTGCAATTATTGTGGGTGATCAGAAGATGGTCCTCCCAGGAAGCAGGGTTCCCTGCCGTCAGGCACCAAAGAGCACGGGCCAACTCCTGGTTGACCCTTTTGGTCTGTCTGTTGGATTCCGGGTGGCAGCCCAATGAGAGGCTAGCCATGGCCCTAACGAGCTGGCAGAAGGCCACCCAGAACCGACTTCAGAACTGGGGGTCACGGTCCGACACGACATCCTGGGGAAAGCCGTGCACCCGGACGACGTGCCGGATGATGAGGTCTGCCGTCTCCTTGGGTGTGAGTAGCTTGGGCAATGAATTTGGCCGCATTGGAGAAGCAATCCACCATGATCAGGACGACACTATTTCCCCTAGATGGCGGCAACTCTGTGATGAAGTTGAGAGAAATGCTTCTGGTTCCGGGGAACATTGTGCGGTGAGTTTGTCGGCTGCCACTCTCGTTTTCGGAGAATTTGCTTGCTTTTTTTCTACTTTTTGTGGTTTCGTTGGGGTGTTGGACCTGTTGAATGCTGCAGTCAACCCTTTTTTGACTGCTTTGAGTTGCCGGTATTGCGTTCCAATGCCCACTTAGCATGCTTCTCTGGGTTTGTGCCGAGCATTCTTTACTGTGCATGCCCACTGGCATCAGACAAATGGGTGAGTTACCGCTCCTCCATTCTGCTGTTTGCTAACAATGCTCTACCTGTTACTACAGTTGCCAGTTATCAGCTTTGTGTAGCTATGGTATCAGCTAACATCAGGCAATCTGTTATGGTTTTCATCTGTATAATCTTAATGTATGATGCACTGGCTTTAAGAGGCTTACCATACTGCTATGTGGAGCTCGGGACCTTTGTTATATGGACTATTTTTATATGGACAGCTCACATTTCTTTCTTCCTGAGTCATCATATGGCCAGTTCAAATGGTTGTGATCTCCCTGCATATACTGTGGTTTTCTACTCCTCTACTGAGCTTCATAAACTACATTCATACTACCAACTTGATCCTGCCACATCCACTCTGTGCTCTGCGTTGGGTATCATGCACTATCACTGCAGCTGGAAAAAGTCCATCATCTCAGCTAATTCAACATCAACTACCTTCATTCCCACTATTGTATCAGCTTCAAGGTGGCCTAGGCGTACTTCTAAGTTTCTATTTTTACCGCATCTTAGACACTTAAGGGCTGGGAGAGGGAGACATGTGGTGGGGATTCCATCTCATGTTTGTCCCATCCCTCCTCCCCCCCCAATTTTAATTGCACTTAGCTCATAATACATGAACAACTAAATTTTACATAGGGGAAGGGGTGGATGAGGGCGTTTGGATGGGGGGGGGGGGGGGGGGA
>JAVSBU010352375.1:0-10019 GCA_033118015.1 Loricariichthys derbyi
GTAGCACCCAGTGTGGTCTTCTGCTCCAGTAGCCCATGTGCTTCAAGGTTCAACATGTTGTGCTTTCACAGATGCTCTTCTGCATAGCTTATCCTCTTGAGACCTGGCCCATTCATTTATATCCTTTATAATGGACATTTGAACAGAAGTAGTAGGACTTTTTCCCTTTGTTATCAGGAGCTTATTTGTAAGCATGCATAGCTTATTAGCATCTATTTATTATGAATCACTGTTGCCTTTCTGCCAGCTCAAACCAGTCTGGCCATATTCCTCAGACCTCGTGCAAGAACAAAGCTTTTTCACCCAGAGAACTACCACTCATGGGATATTTTTGCCTTTTTTGGATCATTCTCTGTAAACCCTAGAGATGGCTTGTGTGAAAATCCCAGTAGATCAGCTATTTCTAGTCTAGAATCAACAATGATGCTCCAGTCAAAGTCACTAAAAATCCCCTCCCATTCTGATTCTTAGTTTGAACAGCAGGTCCTCTTGATGATGCCTACATGCCAAATTTATATTACTGTTGAACTGCTGCATGTGAGTGCCAGGAAATATTAGTGTTAATTTTAAAAATTGTTTTTCAAAAGTCCTTATCCAGATTGACTTGCAATTGCTATGAGGAGTGGAATATTAAGGACATTCTCCAAAGGTCCAACACTTGCAATCTTTAGTCTTAGGCACCAAGTTTTATATGCAAAGTCACTTCTATATGAGAAAGTGATGGCAACTCTAAAAGTTTCATCTTCATGCACCTTTATTGTCCTTGAAACTGTCTCCTGTAATGACTGTGACTCCACCTTCCTCCTACCTACCTCCAAACATCCTCGTAAACCTCCATCCCAACCTCATCCATCTGGCATTGTCCACCTGTTTGATCCCTTGTTCGCTGAACTTGGGTTGTTTGATCTCATTTTGAGCTTTATGTTTGTGATTTGTTTGAATAAATTGCCACGTTTTGATCCGGCTATCTGGCACGCATCACGCATCACCGCCGTCTGCTCATTTGTAGTCTAGACATGTCTTTTTGGTAATCCACTTTGCAAAAGTCTTTTTTTTTTTTTTTCTTTTTGAAAGCACCGTACATACAAAGGAAGTTGTTCAAACCACTTTTCAAAAGTATAGTCCATTATAATGTTCAACCACTATTTCAGAGAAGATATCATTCCAGAGTGGTGCTTATATTTGTTAAGGCATCTCAGTAACATTGGGTAAACTGTGTTTGCAGAAGGTTTTATTTCATAGTGTTAGTCATTGAGATGATGCTGATTAACACTTGGTAATTATATTTTTGTAACACTATAATCATTTCCTTTTTGGATCGTGAAGTTAGAATAACACATTTTACTGATTTTCTTTTCCATCTAATGAGACTCTGGAGAAAAGTTTGGATGCACAGTTAAGAGCAATAAATGTTTGTTATGCTGTTATATCGTATTTGCTGTATAACGCTGTGACTTCAATTACATTTACAATGTTTAGCATAAAACCCTTATACAAAGGAAAAAAAAAAAAACCTCTTTTAAGCTGCCACTTAATAGTTCTTGAGCCAGGCCCTTAACCTGTGAAAAATAACTGTATCAATTGTACATCACTCTGAATAAGAGTGTCTGCTAAATGCCATAAATGTAATTCATTTTGACCTCAACTCCAAATCATAAAAAGTATGTAAGTATGGAAAATTCAAATCAAATAAAAACTCTCTCTGGATTTACTTTGATTTATCTTTCATTGCAAACTTTAGGAACCTGAGATATTTCATGTTTGGTCTGGTCAATTTAATTTAATTTGTTAATTTGTTAATTTGTTAATCCATTCTCACATTTCAGGGAAAAAAAGTTGGAATGGGGCAGTTTGTGTTTCAGGTCTAAAAGACACAAGTCATCAAAGTCATGTGACTCGACTCAATACCTCTGCTAATAATAATAATAATAATAATAATAATAATAATAATAATAATAATAAGTTCAACTTATATAGCACATTTCACCAAGCCCAAGGATGCTTTACAATGAATAAAACACTAAATGCAATAAATAAAACGCAACCCTATGTAACAAAGAGGCTGTGTTTAATGGTCTAACAGCCTCTTTCATTGGAGCTGTGATGCCAGCTGTGATGCCATTTGTGAGCGTTTGGCGGTACGGCGCTGTATCACTTCCTAAATTAGTTTCACTTGTAGCTCATTATAAAAGGCAGGGTCAAACGCTGGAGCTCTGAGCGGCATTTTGGCGTTTGAGCCCTTCACATGGGGATCTCATGCTACTCGGAGCTCCAAGTCTGGCTTCTGCCTTTTAAGTGGTGTGATGCAGCGAGGTTAGTTGGTGCACTTACTAATCTAGTATTCTTTATCTTACAGAACCTGCTACCTTGGACCGAGGCACGTCCCTTATGAAAGACTCAGAGGGAGTTAGGGTCACCGGTACCTCCTGCCCTTGGTAGAGGGTAGGAGGAGTATGGGCCAGAGTTCGGAGGTAATTCAGGTCTTCATAGAAAAAGTAGGGATAAGGCCTTTCCCTCTGCTGTCTCAAGCCCCTCACGAGGCTCTCCCTGGGAACCACTGCAAGTCTGCGAGGGTTTGGCCTTAGGTGGTAGGCACCACCAGACAGGAGTACAGGAGATGATCCCCGGTGCGGACCACACAGGCAATGAAGGGTCCACAGGGTGGACCAGCCCAGTACCGGCCCTTGGCAGTGGTTCCTATAGGGTTGGTGTGCCTGTAGGGCCGGGGCATTGGCCTTCTCCTGTTTCACTTCAGCCACCGAGGGACATGTCCTCATGGGGTCCAGTGCGCCCTAGCCTCCGCCAATCCCAGGGGGTTTTGTGTTTGGTTCTGCCTTTTGTTGGTTTTGTGTTTGGTGCTAGTTTCTTTGGTTTATTTAATGAATATATTTGTTTATTTTATGCTGTCTGCATTTGGGTCTTTATTTCTGTTCAAATCCCCCCTTCGTGTGACACCCAAACACAATCAAACACTAAATGAGATGCACAGTGCAACAACAGACAAACACATCAACAGAGGGTGGAAACTAGAGTCTCAAAAAGATCCAAACTCCATGACGGTAAACACAGTTCGTTTGGTGGTGGACCTTTCTTCCGAGTTCCGGCCACGATGGGAAAAGCGATACCATCCAGCACCCAATTCGGAGCACATTGCGGACACAGCAAGACACCACTAGTAAAATGTCCGAAGTCCATGGAGCAGAGCAGAAAACCAGGAGACCACAACACAAGCCGGAAGACCAAAGCAGCCATCTGCATCGGCCACACGACCACGCAGAATCGAAAAAACGTGAGCCATCAGACCGATGCCAACAGGCGTGCACAGTAAGAGAGTCATATTTAGTCACAAACCAGTCCCTCACGGCAGCAGAAATGGCCAAACTCCGCAAGGCCACACACAAGTCAAACAACCGAAAACACAAAAATTGCCCACAAAACAGAAACAGAAAAAAAGAAAAGTTATCCGACAATGGGAGTGGCAGCCGACAAACACAGCACACAAGATACCCGGAACCAGAAACACAAAAAAGGCTGCTGCTCTGCTGATGAACATTAAGCAAACAGAAAATCCCTCTAGTAGTTTGGTCAGTGGTGTCCTAACCTTTGACTCAAACCTACTGCACTTGCACTCCTAAAAGAGAAGTAGGTGGGGAAGGTGCTGATTAAAATTTCTGTTAACTAAATATTTCATTCAGGCCTGGACTGTTTTAGTTTGAGGAGAAAAAAATGTCTCACCACTCATTTGTTCATTAATCAGAGCAACATGCAAAACCATGATTCACGATTCAGTTTCACAATAGCGATCTCGCTCAGATCTACTCAGCTTCTCATATTTTTCTTTAATGTTACCTCCATAAGATAGCATTATTAGTGCAAATAAATCACCATGGATCCTAAAAAGGTTAGTGATAATAGCCAAAGGAAAACTTTGAGAGTCACTTCACCGTGCACATACTGCACTTCTGGGGAATTAGCTTAGCAGCAGCACCATGAGCTCGACAATGGAGTAAGCATTTTGCCTTTACATGATATTTCAATGCTTTATTATAAAACTCACTCACTTTAGGTTAATGCAAGTGTTTAAAAACCTGTTTAAATAAGATCGGCTGCACTATGATTCAGTAAAGACCACATTACACTCCTCAGTTCATGGTACATTTAATTTATGATGAATTCTTTGGAATGTATCCCCATCGTAAATCATGGGTCACTTGTACAATACAACTCCATTAATGTTTTGTGCAATGTGGATTTTCTGGGGGTCTGGAACGTATTCTTATGGGAAAATTGTTCTTGGCGCTCGTTGTTTTCAGTACTTGATGAGCCTTTTGGAACAAATTAATGTTGAGTACCGAGGTACCCACATGCTTTGTTAGTCCCCTTTACACTGTTCTCTAGCGGTCGAAACACAGAGAGGACCAGAGCAGATCATGTGCTATTATACGCTGCCAACAGGTGGCTGGACATTACATTCAGTGCATTACATTCTGTGAAACAGGACATTGACCATAAGGGACATTGACTGTACATTGCCATGGTCGGATATTGTATATTTAAGATAATTTCGTGTTTTATTTTTGTTTTTAATATTATTTTAAAACTCTTTTCTGTCAGCAGGTTTTTTCTAACTTGTAGCAGATTTCTGTCATTCAGACATGAGCCATATAAGCAATATATCCGACATAAGACAGTATATAAGACAGATTTTTATTTTTTATAATAATTCTTAAGACCTCTGCCCTTAAAGCAAACAGACGTTGATTGAATGGACCTTAATCGCCTCATACTTTCAATAGCTGTACAAATAATGCTCAAGAGACTTCATTCATGACTACATTCTACAAGCTAAAAGGTTAGTAACTACCATTATGACAGTTGTAGGCACCTAGAGACGTGTTAAATGCTTTCAAATTCGACCATTTCTGCACCACTGTCAGTGCATTAAGGTGTAAAAACTGTCCAATTATCTTTGGGCTCTGTGATATAGAAGTAAACAAAGAGATGGTCAGCCCAGAAGCTTAATCTCACTCTCACACTAGTATTCATTAAGTGAGCTCTGTGGATTTGAAAGTTGCAAAATGACTCCATAATGTGAAGGCAAAATGTGACAGCAAAAGATGGACTGCGGGACATTTAGAGCGCTGCAATTTAAAATTTGACAAATTGCTAGCAATGCTGAAGACCTGGTTTGTTCTTTAGTCCAAAAGCTGATATAACGGTTATTCAGCTGCGTCTCAGTCTCATTAATGTGTGTTATGCCCCTGTCACACATAGCCGTATTTTGGCCTGGGCTGTCATGGGTCAAAAACCACGACATTAACAACAAAAATCGAGACAAAAGGGGCGGAGAATAGTATGCAAATTATCTACCGTTAAACCTCACCAGGTCCCGTATACATTCGAGAGTGTCATGATTGTACCTCGAATCCCACGCCAAACTTTATTAAAAAGTCGGCGAAAACTTCTGAGCGACGCAGAGAACCCCCCATATGCCGCATTTTGCTACGTAAGATCAAGTCACATTCACCAGGCAGCTTGGTGCTGCCATGAAAGACAAAATGAACATTTGCAAATTTAGCCCCGCCCCTAGCATACAGTGATCCTTATGAGATTCCGCCAATGGAGTTAAAATCAGCTGTGTTCAATTTGCCAGAAGAGATGCGAGTACAACTTTTTAATGTTTAAATCACAGCCCTAATTAAATGGACAAACTCTTGTAGATGGCGAATATTAAATGAATGTCTATATATAACATTAAATTAAGCAATACCTGTTAAGCAATACCAATCTGTTGTAGTAATCCGTATCTGTTGAACAGTCCTGCACACCAGCTTGGAGGAATCGCTCCGGTCTCTCTCATGAACATTCTATGGCATTTATATCCTTGAAATGGCACTAATTCTCTCTGATAGACCATGAATCCTCCTCGACAGACCATGATTCGTCCTCGACAGAATTAGGCAAACCTCGACACTCATGTATCTTGACGACAATTCTGGAGAAAATCGAACATGTTCGATTTTTTCCAGGGTCTGCAGTATGTATCACAAAAATGCCCGGTAAAGCTATGACATGCCCAGGACACTCAGAGTAAACTCAAGTAAGCTCGGAAAAAGGCCTTGCCATGACAGACCAAGCCAAAATACTGCTATGTGTGACAGGGGTATTACAGACACTAGTAAACAACTTCCATGCTGCTTATGAAGCAAGTACTTTATTTAAGCGATTATTGAATTAGAATGATTGCAATTGTTCAGTCATATTGCAATAACACACTGGTTCTCAACTTGAGGTCTGAACTTCTGTACTTATTACATTATGCTAATTGCTCGATGTGGCTCACAGGACTTGATTTATGACTGGTCTACTAGATAAAAAGATTGGGAACCACAAAAACGCAATTATGCACATTGGGAAGTATGAAGCGTGTTATAAATAGAACTTCACCTATGGAGCAGGAATGTGTAAAGCTCTTTTGTGCACATGAGGAAAGTTGCAGTTTCTGTAAACCATCGAATGCAAGGGCGTCTTAGATTGCATTTTATTCCAAAGATTAATGACTCTCATAAGACGTCTCTTTAGCACTGATGCTCACTGTCATATAATTTACTGAAGTGAAAAGTTCTGAGTTACTTTTCTATTTTGTCCTGACTCCTCTGCTTGATGCACGTAATAATGTGCAGACCGGCGAATGACATATAATTTTAGCATCAGTACATTCTGAGCAATTCATTAAGCTAACCCATTTCAACTCAATGAGATGGAAACTGGATTGCACTGAGGTGGAATAAATACGAACTGACTTGAATTTAAGTAAGAGCTTTAAAGAAACAAGGATGTGAATTAGATTTGTAAAGACATCACATGTGGAGCAGAACAGAGTAGCACTTGCATTAGCAGAAATGGTATTAAAAAACAAGCTTTTATAAGGAATCTTCCTTCACTAAATGTATGTTTTTAGACTTTATTAATGTTCGGAAGCTCTTATTATCGTTGATTTTCACAGTACACTTCTTGGGATGTTCATTATAGGATGTTTAAATGTCTGGCTTCATTAGAGAACTAAACTTGTGTAAAAGATCATAGATTGTGTAAAAACACAACATTTATCGATTAAGAAAAATAGTTCTTGAGAAGTGTTTGGATCAAAATTTATTTTACCATGATGGAGACAAGTTCAGTGCCTGTGGCCTGGCCAGAATAGCAGTAATAATTTGTATAGACAACTGAGTGAGGAGTCAGTAAAGCTGGTGAAATGATACAGGGAGTGTAATGTGCTCCTCCACGTAGGCTCATGCTCACCATAAAAGTTCCACCCTATCAAGACACGCTTCGGCCTGGGGCAGCAGCATATGTCAGCACAGCAGTGTCTTGATAGCTGGAGAAAAAGGACCTAAGTGCAGGGGGCTAACAGTAGGGGGTGTAACAGGGACCCGCATCACGAAGTGACAACTGCGGTGGGTCCCTTCTGACCCTACACTATTTAGGTCCCTATCGTTTACCTCGGCCCTCGTGGAACCTACTCTGTCTCCCTATTGGCAGGAGAGCTGGTGTTTTTGTCCCTAGCCACTAGGAATGTTGCCACAAGGACAGGTGTGGATAGAATATGAGGGAAACAGGCGAATAGATTGGAAGGGGACAGGATGGAAGAACGAAAAGGCAAAAAACAGCAAGGGGGAGCGATAAAGGTGAGTTAAAAATATGTGAGTGAACCTAACCCCACGCAAAGCAAAACCAAAGAGCCTGCTATCAAAAAACCCAAGGCCAAAACATGAGCGGAAAATACAGAAGCCAAAATCACGTGAGAATTCCCGAGAATGAAATAAATCAAAAACTCGAACATGCACGAACAAAGCAAAGACCCGAAATGGTAAACGTGAAGTGATGGTAAGCCAATAGTGTGGAAAAAGCCAATGACATTGATGCACGGAGCAGCCAAGGACACGACGAGGAACAAGCGTCATCATTATATGAACGCTCACACAGGTGTTCCTTATCTAGGCTGATTGGGCTCCATGTGTCTCTGTGAACTTGTGCTGGCTTTGGGGCGATCTGTGTGCCGGCCCTGATCTCTGTTAGGGTGGATGGTTGAGGGGGTCATTAAACCTCTTGTAGCTCTCACAAAATGCCGTAACCCCCCAACACACACACACCCAAATAAACATGCATTATTAGTACAAATCTTGGGGGGGTTGTCTGCAATTATAGGAAAACCTGGCAATATTAACGTGCAGTAATCTGAAGCTGTATAACCTTGGACTTATTATTATTATTATTATTATTATTATTATTATTATTATTATTATTATTATTATTATTATTATTATTATCGGTGTATTTACCACTTAGGAAAGCTGTTATTCAATTGTTCAGATCCATGTAGTCTGGGAAAGTGTTTAACACTTCTTCAGAAATTTGAATGCTCTCTCCCATATCTGAGTATCTTTCTGCCCTCAAGACTGTTCAGTAGACTGCAAATGGATCTTACTAGTGTCTCATCATGTCATATGGATTTGGCAGATATTTTATTAAGTTGTTAATGAGCTATGATTCACTGCAACAGGACGTGAAACTAAATCTCAGCCAGACCTTCTCACGGGCATGTGTTCTCTCTCTCTCTCTCTCTCTCTCTCTCTCTCTCTCTCGCAGTGTTGACCGTTCTGCTGAAGTGTTCGTCACAGTTATTACCAGTCTGGAGCTCAGGGAAGCCTGGATCAGAGAGAGAAGCTTAGATGAGTCTCATGTGCCTCAGGCACTGCACATCCTATTCCACTTGGCTTTAGATGAAATCTGTAGACTGAGTCATTAAAATCATACCTCCAAGAGGTTATGATAAAATACTCAGTTCTCATAAGGTTTGGCATTTACCAAAGTGTTTGCCTTGTAGTAAGTATTTTTAAGTTGGTTGGTTTCTGTTATTTTAGAGTATTTTATTGTATTTCATATTTTGCCTGATGATAGATTAATGTAAGTGCTTTAATCAAGTTTAGAGGTGCGTGTTGCTCTTGATATGCTCTTGTGCTCGATTTAGGTCGTAGGCAGGCGACTTGGGAAATGTAGTAAGGAAAATGGGGTATATTATTATACGTGTAATGTTATATATGTGCTATGATATATACATTATATACTAAAATTCTTTATTCACAATAAATTTTACTTACGATGGATGTATCAGAACATACCTCCATTGTAAATCGAGGACTGCCTCTACATAATCTAATTATCATGAGGTGGTTCTTCTGTGAACGTTAGCAATACAACTAGCCTATATGGGAGTCCTGCAGAAGGATCTCCCTTATAATCATTTCATTTACACTTCCTGGTCACCACCTGTGGGGGCAGAGCCATGATCTGGGGTTGCTGCTGCAGTTCTAGATCAGGTCTTGTTACAGCACCGTTATGAGCACAAAGAAGGAGGTCAGCTGATACCTGAATATACTGAACCACCAGGTTATTCCATCATTGGACTTTTTCTTTCCTGGTGGTACGGCCATATTCTGAGATGATCCAATGCCAGGATTCATGGGACTCAACTTGTGAGAGAGTGGTTCAGGGAGCATGAGACGTCAATGAACCCCATTGAGAATCTTCGGGATGTTCTGGAGAAGACAGTGGGTCCAAATCTTCCATCATCAATACAAGATGTTTTGAAAAAAGAATTGGACTCTGGACAGAAATAAATGTTGTGACATTGCACAAGCTGCTGGAAACGATGTCACAGTGAATGCGTGCCGTATTCAAAGCTAAAGGCGGTCCAACCAAATATTAGAGTGTGTGAACTTTTTTTGGCCAGGCAGTGTATATTAACTATTAAAATCAAAAGTGAGTTGTTCATATGACATATTTATATTGTATGATCCCTCCTCTCTTTATGCACTTCAAAGGAATATTCCATCTTCCCATAATTCCTCTAGATGAACTTTCATATTTCGTTCACACACAGTCATACCATTTACTAGCAGCATGTCAGTATTTTTATATTAGCTATGCATTATTCACATTACTCTTATACAGTTAAA
>JAVSBU010352395.1:0-10019 GCA_033118015.1 Loricariichthys derbyi
TAGGTAATTAACCCAAATGAATAAACATTTTAGGTGGTTATTTACACTGTATAATAGGTACTACGCATGTGCAAAAATACTTTAAACGGAACCTCAAAACCCCATGAAACAGCAAAAATACCACGATAAATATTAGATGTTAATCCGCAAAAGTGTCCGCAATAAACGAACTGTGAAGTAACGAAGGAACAATGTAATCATAGCTGTTGTACTGTAGGGTATTATATATTACTTACTACTATGTTCTGTTTAATAATCACTGTTTCTTCTTTTGATTTTTATTCACTGATTTTATTTATTACTAATGGGCTGTCTTTAACAATACTTGATTTCACATTATAGTTTATTTGTATTCTGTTAGGTTTATTCATTTTAACTCTATTTAGAATCCATGCTTGATAAAATATAATAAAAATTCTTATTTAAATTTCAATAGCCCTTTAACCTAAAAACAAGTTATTTGTATTGCCTTGCAGGTATTTATGTTTAATTCTGCTCATATCTGCTTTAATTCCGATTATTCTTAATAACCACTGTGTTTTTTTTCCTTATTACCCATCATTCTTTGGTGATAGAGCTTCAGTGTGCTGCATTCATATTAGTTTTTTTAAATGTACAGAATGATGATGTTAATGGCATAAAATAAGCAAAACATTTACATAAAAATAACATGTTTTACTCTCTTTATTGAACCTCTGGTGTTAACATTTAGAGGAATAAATACTATATAATAAACATTATATTCAGATAAACTGCAGCTCCCTTCCTATAGTTGGCTCTGTCCTCTCTTTAAGACCTTATTAAATTATTGGGAGCATCTGGGATTGAATTTGATTTTTGGATCTGTGGAGTGTCTTGGTGTCTGTGCTGGACATAGTTGGAGCTGTAATTGGAGGAGGACAGAGGGACAGAACTGCATGTCTCAGTGATTTTAGTTGGATGTATTGAGACGGTGCAGCCAGGATTAAGTGCAGTTACTGCTGTGAGAGGGGCGGGTGCAGGTCGGCTGCAGGGCTTTGGTCACACCAGCCTGGGCTGTTCAGTTTACTTTAGATTTATTCTTATGTAGATATTGATGACATAACAATTTTCAATACATAGAGCATCACAGACAACGAGAAAACAATACAATAATATACAATAATATGCACAGCAGGCTCTCCACGAGCGGTTTTGCAAGAGCGGTCCGCTCTACCTTATGGACCCTCCCGCTCTACCTTAACGATAAACCACTCTACCTTAAAACCGCAAATCACTTATCACAAAATACTTCTATTCAAGTGCCCATTGGTTTACAATGCCGTCATTCTGAGCCGTAACGCAATCAAAATGATGAACGTGTGGCTTATTCATCATGGTTTGGATTCCAAACCATCCAATAAATACAAATCCAATTTGTAAGTACATCCCCCCAACCAGCATCATCACTCAGAACTCACACCATAGGTCAGAAAAAACCGTAAGGAAAGCAAACCTGGTGTTTTTAGCCAATTATATGTAAGAAATTTAAATCAGAACATCCTTGGATGCAATCACGTACAAAAACTACGTGAAAACTCTCACCATGTGGATAATATCGGCTTATATATATTCTTTATCTAAACTATAAAGTTTACATATTGCACAAACATCAGAGGGAATACGAGGGGAAAAAAGGACTTTATTGACAATCTGCTGTTCAACATTACCATGCTGTTTATTTGAAGGTAAGGGATTTTTCTAAAACAAAATCCGAAGTTATTTTACATCCTAAGTGTTTTTACAAAGCTATATTGTTGGGGAGACACGGTTGCATTTGTGAACAATTGTGGGTGACGACATGTATAAAGTTTTTAGTTTTTAACAAATGGTTGCATGTAGACAGCTGAAAATTAGAGTGAGTGTAGCCATAACACTTATGAAAAATATTAGTTAGTGTGTTGAACAAATGTGATCAAACGGAGGAAGTTTTGCGTACTGGAATTTTATTGATTGCCGATGGGTCAAAATGCCGACTTTAATAAACCTGTTTAATTGGCTTAAAAATTGGTTTCAGACCAACAACCCCCCCGCCCCGCCCCGCCACAATACCGCTCTACCTTATTGCACCCCTGTGGAGAACACTGGTACAGGTAGAGATACATTTTGACAAATCCATTGTAAGTTGAATTTATCATAAATCAAGGAGTTGAATGTAGACAATGTACAGACCCATTCCAAAAAATTAGAATAGAATGGAAAAGTTGATTAATTTCCATAATTCCATTCAAAAAATTAAACGTTCATAGATTATAGCTTCAGGGCCCACAATTTAAACGATTTGAAGTTTGAACATTAAACGATGAAACTTTTGTGGTTATTATTGGGTTCCCATTGTGAAGTCTCAAAAGAGGGAGTACCTGTACTGGACCTGGGGCAGGGCTGATTGGAAGGTCAGGTCAGATGACTTGGACTGGTCCCGGATGAGTCAGCGTTCTGATCAGATAATGTTATAGTGTTACGTTTAACACTAGTTATTTAACACTATTGCCATTTTTATTTTTGAACGTCTGAATTATTTGCTTTATTTAACATAACTAATAATTCTAATACAATGTAATTTTGTGTGTGTTCGTGGTGCGCTCATCTTTCTGCATTGAACCGTTCCCAATGTCAACAGGAAACCACTAAAGCTCTCCGGATATTCGAACCTCCCTCCTACTGCGGCTGCTCTGCAAACACCATTCTTATCTGACACACACACACACGGCAGCAACATCACCCCGGTCTGTCTTTTCCAAAGCGTATATTATTTTAGCTCTCACTTTACACAAACACACACTAATACTCTTTCACAATTAGGGTCCCATAAGTCTTGGAACTGTGGTGTGCCTGAAGCAACCCCAGATCATTACTCTCCCTCCAAAGCCTGGTACAGTGGTCACTAAGGCATGATGGGACATCATGTCCCTCCATTCTTACCCTGACACTCCCAACGCTCTGGAATAGGGTCAGTCTGGACTCCAGATTAGAGTCTTTATGCTCTACCGCAGATTGAAGCCATTTCCTCATTTATTCTTACTAACAAGAGGTTGTTTCATGGTCACACAGCTGTTTATTCCCAATCCTGTAGAAACACAGAGCATTTAAGTGATCTGCACTATCCTTCCAGGGTTTGTCTTGGATGGTTCTTAACCTAATTCCGGTTATCCCAGCATCTGTTTAGTTCTTTTCTTTGACGTGACAGTTTGACCTTTTGAAACACTAACACTTTTTCCATCAACACAGGAAACATCTCCCATCACAGTAAGAAATGATAAGCTTCATGTTGCTCCTACTAGGGTTAAATGCGTTAATCATTGCATAATGATGGAACTAAACATTCTCATACTTTTTCTGGTCAGGCAGTGTTAAAGATGAGTAAAATATAATCTACAATGTGATGGAATATGATATGGAAGTAGAATGAGCAGACAGTTATTGGCTAAGGATTCTTGGTCAGCTTTGGCGGGTTGTTACTCCATTCTCATGGTTGGTTCCCCCTTGTGTGTTTCAGACTGTCCTTCTACTCTGGTCACTCCTCCTTCTCCATGTACTGCATGCTCTTCCTGGCGGTAAGTGTCAATTTCTAACCTCATACAAACACTAAAACCTCACAGTCTCGCCAGACGTCTGGTTCCACCTTTCTTCATACCCACTACGCCCATCACTCCACCCTTCCTGTGGCAGATGCTCGAGGGCAGTGCTTTAATAACACATAGTACAGATGGTTGAGATCCTCGGGTTTAACCTGGGCTCCTGTAATATTAACAAAAGCTTCCTGGACTGAGAGAATCTGATGTACACGTGATGAACCCATAAGCCCACTGTGGTGACCTTTGTTAGAGTCCCAGCAGTGCCAAAGGAAGGGAAGCAAGGCACCAGAGATAAGCATGACACTGATAAACGGAGATAACTTGGGTAGATTTACCGGCCCAGCCTTTTCTGAGTTGGAGTTGTGTATATAATTATCGTACCCAGACCCTTATTCAGTGTGTTTTTCTCTCTCAGCTCTATCTGCAGGCGAGGTTGCAGGATGAATGGGCTCGGCTGCTGCGCCCCACCCTCCAGTTCTTCCTGATCGCAGCGTCCGTCTACACAGGGCTGTCCCGCGTCTCGGACTACAAGCACCACTGGAGCGACGTTCTCACCGGCCTCATTCAGGGAGCCGTGGTGGCTCTGCTGGTGGTGTGTTTAACATGTTCATCTTCTGTTATTACAGTAGCCTATAGTCCAAAAGCAAAGGAATATTTTTCACTTTTGGTGTTTTACTTGTAATAGGTTTTATGGTAAGAAAATTCACTTTTGGTGTTTTACTTGTAATAGGTTTAATGGTAAGAAAATTAACATAAAAAAATGATTACTTTCCTTAGGATCATAAGTTCATAATTTCAGCAGTAGAGAGCAGTCGGTCAAACCTGGTACCCTGCTACATCTCAATATCAAGCTGGCTCCTTAGATGTTTTGCCATGTTGGAGGAGCAGCCTCCTTTATGAGATCTATTTGTTTATTGGATGTCTGTTTTCTGAAACTAGTTCCAAACAGATACCCACCCGTAGGTGAGTGCACCAGAGACTCGGGCTCCCACTGCAGTCTCTGACAAAATGAGACTCTGACATGGATTTGTGTGCCACCGACTCAAGATCCCAATAGACTTGGGACTTGTGCCCTCCAGACTAGAGATTCAAATCAGACTTGTGCCACAGACTCGAGACTAGAATGGACAGGGGAATTGTGCCACACAGTCTTAAGATTAGACTCAAACCTATGCTCACAGACTTGAGATAAGACTTTGTGCCCCACAGACTCGAGGCCTGAATCATGCCACAGATAAGACTCGACCAAGACTCATGCGTCCTCAGACACAAAGTGAGCCAAGACTTGGGGACACTCATAGATCTTGAGTCTGTAGTGCCAAGACAAGTTTCAGGAGTGACTCAGATCTGTGGCTAAAACACAACTGGTCTTGACTAAAGCCACAGATATAGACTCGACTTGGACTTGTTCCTTGCAGACTCACTTGACTGGAATTGTGCCCTACAGACTGAAGATTTGAATTAGACTTGTGCTCACAGACTTGATGTTGACTCATGCACCACAGACTCGAGGGGAGAGGGACTTGGACACTGGTGTCACAGGCTTGACACTTGACTCTTCACCAGACTCAAGACTCAAATGGACTCGGCTTGTCTCTGCACCACAGATTTGAGACCAGACTCGAAACAAGACTTGACTGGGCTCAAGAATTGTTCTGTACATACTGGTGATTTGAATCAGACTCGCGGTGCTCCCAGGCTTAAGTTTGGAGACACTACTCGGACTAGTGGCCTCAGATTTGAGGTGAGATAGGACTTGGATCTCACAGACTTGAAGCTCCACTCAGCACCATAGAATTGAGACTGGTCTCGGACTTGTCCACAAACTCAAAACTCAGATGGACTTGGGAATTATGCATCACAGACTCAAAGTGAGAAGAGACTGACTTGGTGTCACAGACTTCAGATAGACCTTAGACTTGTGTTTACAAACACTAGATTGGGCTAGACTTGAATTGTGCTATAAATTAGAGACTCCACTTTGACTTGTGCCTTGCAGACTCAAACCTAGACTTGGATTCAGGCCACAGACTCAAGACTTGAGTTGTGCCATTCAAGACAACCAGGATTTCTGCACCACTGACTCGAGATGAGACAAGACTTGGACTCGAGTGACAAAGGCGTGAAACTCGATTCGACTCTGCACCAGTCTCTAGAGGACGACTTCTTTTTCTTTCAGCTTTTCCCTTTTCAGGGGTCTTCACAGCGAGTCGTCCTTCTCCATCCCTCTCCGTCCCCACACCAACCACCTCCATATCCTCTCCAACTGCATCCATGCATCCCCTCCCTGGCCCTCCTCCCCGTCCCCTTCCTGGCAACGGCAGAGTTTCCACCCTCAGTCCTACACTCTTGACTTTCTTCCTCTCTTCTTGTGTCGCATGTTAGTTTTGCCAAAGTGTTTTACGTCGGATGCCCTTCCAGACACAACCCTCACCATTTACCCGGGCTTGGGACCAGCGCAAAAGACACACTGGACAGTGACCCCCTAGTGGCTGGTTTCACCAGGCTCTAGACTCATGCCACAGATCATATACCACAGACTCGAAGTTCAAATCAGACTTGTACCCGTAGAAGTGAGATAAGACTCCACTCGATTCAGACTCTACTCAAATCCTAGGACCAAACACTCGTGGACCTCTGAGAGAGGCAAGAGTCTTTAGACCCCATTTTTTTCTAAGGTACATTTAAAACAGGAAATTTAACCACATACACTCTGGAGCAGAAGTTTTGGAGCTTCTGGACAATCACTTGATATTCGAAATGAAAAGAAAAACCTCTGAAGGGAACAGATAGACATGTGATCTGCTTCTGCATGTCTGAATGTGGCATGTGCAAAAGTTTTAGCACCTCTACAGATGATCCACTGCTGTTTCTTAGAGTTTAGTGGACTTGTTAATGGGCTGTTAAAACAAGTCCGGAGTCTGTTTTGTTAACTGAATTTGAAAATTCTGCCTAATCAGAAACTCCCTTTGGATTTTCCACACCTTTTAACGCCTGACACATTCAATTTAAACGAGAACGACAGGCACCACTACACTGAGTGAGGAGTCCGTTTTTCTCATTAGACGGCTCTGTTTGTGGCTTTTGGGCCTCATCCCAAAAGCTGAAGAGTGCAGTACTAAAACCTGTGTTTTCTCTCTAACCCTGCAATTTTACAGCAGATTTATTCAGCGCCCATCCTGCTGTGCGGATTTGTGGCTTTAGAGTTCAGCTTGTTAAAGTTTTAAAGGGTTATGCATTTAGGCGTATTTTCACACCTAGAGAATTACTGCTGGCTCTGGTCAGAACGTCTGTTCTCCCTTCACCAGTGTGTTTATTCCATGTTTTGAGATTTTAATATGACCCGAGTGTTTTATTCAGTGAAACATCTGAGATTGCTTTTCCATCTCTTCAGGGTCTCCTTTTCTAGCTCAGACCTGTTATGGATTAAAGTTCGAAACAGACTTTCTACAGGTCCTGCGATTTAGATCGAATCTAAATGTATAATTAACTCACATCCACTCATTATTTATCATGTGTTAGTATTTAGTGTGTATATTCAGTTTTTCTGTCACTGGGAAACCAAACAATATTTAATAGACTAAATCCAGCTGTAATCCTGAACTAACTGCTTGCTTTATTTTTTACTTTTTATTATCCAGCTCTTTTAAAACCTCTTTCTCTGTATCCTGATTTAAAAGATACAAAATAGATTACAGAAATTTGAATACATACAATAATAAAAGTAGAAAATACTTAGCAATAAATTCTAAAATATAAACAGAAAATTAAAGTAGACATGAGGATAAGTGTTAAATATTAATCTATTTCCTATCTTAATTTTGTATTGTTTACTTTTGTTCCATTTTCTTTTTAATTTTTAGAATTTACTATTTTGTTCTCTACGCATTCAATTTTCTCTGTTTTTTTACCTTTAATATTTAACATGTATAGCATATTTAACAAAGACAAAATAAAACAGGATACATAAAATGAATTTAAAATTAAATAAAAATTAAAAAAAAAAAGCTGAGAATGAGTACATTGCCAAAAGTATTCGCTCACCTGACCAAATAATTGAATTCAGGTGTTCCAGATGTCATTTCCATTGCCACAGTTGTATTAAATCAAATACCCTACACATGCAGAAGAGCAAATACTTTCGGGAATATAGTCTATGTAACAAAATTATGTAAATAGTAAATAAGCTGAATAATTTAATGAAAAATATAAAACTATAGAATAATTTGATAGTGTACATGTAATAAATAAATAGAGGAGAAAATGAGAGCTGACCTGCATCTTGTCCATTAAGGACTCAGAGTTTAAGAACCTTGATTTGGATTACAGAAAATAACAGCATTTTTAAAGGAAAACAAAGCTTTTACTGCATTTCGAGTGCATTTTCAGCGTATGGTTATAGACTTATAGGGACCTTGTAAATTAAAATAGGTGCTAAACCCTCGCCTCCCTTTGCAGGTGTTCTTCGTGTCAGATTTCTTTAAGGAGCAGGCCACGCAGGAGAAGGATACAGAGCTGACTCACACCACGCTGCGGGAAACGCCGACCAACGGGAACCACTACGACTGCTCCAACTGAAGGAATCGAACGGTCATTAACAGGACAGACCACTGGGGTGGAAACCTGTGAATGTAACGGCCTGCTTAACCCCTGTCCTGCACACACTCCGTTTCCCACAATGCCTTTGGGCCGCTGATGCTGCTACCCACCCACTGACCGAGCGCCGCTTTACCGGGCATGCCGTTAATTCAGCTCTGCTTTTGTATATATAACCAATACAGGAAACTACCATCTCTATACACTTTTTAATTAAAACAACATTAAAACACTATGTACAACCAAAAAACTGCTCATGCCTTTGTGAGGAAAGAAACGAAGAACATTACGATTTGTGAACGAGAGCCTTCAATAAAATGTATTAAGCTCAGAGTTTGGCTCGGGTGTGTCATTATGGGGGGGGGGGAACAAAACAAAAAAAGGGGGCCCGAGTCCTGTCTCACAGATACAGGCTAGCAGCAAACACAATATCCCGCTTGATCTTCGTTATACCTGGGGAAGGAAGAAGAAAGTTTATCTCCTGCTAAACATGCACAGAAATACAAGTTAAGCACTGAAATAACTCAACTCAGTTCTAAATCCATAGGCATAGTGTAAACAATTTATAATGTCACATTATTTAGAAATAATACACAAAACTGGCATTTGCATGAGTTGTGTTTTGACCCAGGGTTTGAGTCCCAGAGACGTTGCCTAACTAGGTCTGACATCATGCAGACACAATGTGAAGGACGATGTTGATCCAGCCCCTCATTCCTAGACTCTTGCCCCATCCAGGGTTCCTCTGGGTTCTCAAACCACACCCTAACCAGGATGAAATGGGTTTAAAACGAATAAATAATGTTATTTTGTGCCAGACAGTCCTGTATAAGTTAACTAGGGGTGCCAAAACTTCTGCAACACAACCTTTACAGGGAAAAAACTCAAATGCTCATTCAAGTATTTACGTTTTAATGAAACGGCTAACTTTTTTAACGTTTTAATCTTAAAGATGAGGCCTGTCAAAATGAACATGTTAACCGTGGTTTAGTTTCCATGACGTCTGAGTCCCCTAATCACTAGTGCCCACATTTTAACTATTATATAGAGCACTATTAATCTACAGGGAACAGATACGTAACGAGACATACCCCTGCATGCTTTGCTCATTACTGTACGACAGCGGATTCCTAACCATGTTGTTTGCTTCTAATAAAAAAAGAAAAAAAAAAAACTGCATTAAAAAGGTAATGCTCTGGCATTCTGTCTGCATTCTGAAGCTTACATCGTGCACTCATATGGCTGGTTTTAACAAAACACCAATAATTAATCATGATCTGGTTGTCAGCATGATAAAATATTGTATATTTCATATTCAGTAACTGCACCAAGACGATAACCTAACTACAGAAGTATTTGTTAAATTTTTTTTTCTTGCATAACTTTGGTTAATCCTGGTAAGGATGGTAGGGTAAGATCTTCTGACCGGCATCCCCTCCCCAGACAGTCTACAACACATATATGATGTCTGACCCAGTCATTTCTTGATTCGTGAATTCATGATTCATGACCCAGTCATTTCCTGAAATGTTGGGATGTTAATTAAATGCATTTTACAAACAAGTATCTGAACCCTGTTTAACAAACGTACAAAGGTTTCACCGACCAGCTTGTTGTGTGTTGTAAACATAAGCAAATTTTTGATTCGGTGCCTGCATGCACCCCAGAAAAAGCCGCTGTGCCAGAGGCATGTTAAGGAGTGCGTTCCATTACCTTTCCTCTTAACTCTCATGTGGGCACTTTTTTACTTACATTGTTAGTGACCTGGGGTAATTCTGTACCCCATGGATTTAATCAAAGAAAGCACTATACAATAACATCCAAGTCCAA
>JAVSBU010352406.1:0-10018 GCA_033118015.1 Loricariichthys derbyi
ATAATGAAGCAGTCAATCAAAAAGTTATCTTTTTATTGTTATTTATGATGTAGTTGCCCATCAGTTATTACAAATAAGTTTAGATTTGAAAATTAGAGAGCAAAAAATTAGTCACACACACACACACACACACACACACACACACACACACACACACACACACACACACGCACGCGTGTGTGTGTGTGTGTGTGTGTGTGTGTGTGTGTGTGTATGTATAACTCTAAAGTAGCTAATGGAGACATCCCAATCTGCAGAAAATCATTTCGACTTTACAATGGGTATCTTATAATAAAACTAACTGTTCTAACTTCGTTTTTATTTGTACAAGAGATTTTAACTTCAGCCAAAGTGCTGACACCTCAGCATTACAGAGTTTTATAACTGTGTCCTTACAAAAAACGCACAAGGGCATTCATTATGTCCTTCCATCTGCTAAATTTCTTGTCATACAGATTCACTTTTGCAAAGCATTCAAGCAAACCTTTCTGAACAGGAGGTGAGCATTAAGATTAACATTTAATACCCAACACTGAATGTGCTAACATTTGCTTAAAGTTGAACAATGGTTGCTAGTATTGCCACCTTCAGCTATGAGCAAAGAGTGGAAGATAATGTCTCTCTGCTCAGTGCTAGATTTAGTAAAAAAACAAACCCATGTAAACACAACAGAAGTTTATGAGGAGACTGTGCCTCTGAAATGGCTCTCACATCCACAGTCCTTCACAGAGCCCTCTAGTACAGTTTTAGGTCAGTTTGCAGCAAAGCACAAATGATCTAGAAACACTGTGCTATAAACGAGAGATGTCTCTCTACCAGCAGACCTTTTCTACCGTTCTGTTATACACCATGATGCAGTATCAATGTGATATGACATTTTTGCCAGATCACTCAGCCCTTGTGTTTTAGGGTTATAAGTAGTGTAAAAATCAAGTTTTGAGCAATTTAATGCTATTTTAAGATTTAAGGAGCATGCAGGAATTCACTAGCTCATGATAAATCAGGCTTGTCAGGTTTAAACATTATGCAAATGGCCCACACTTAGTGGAAAATTAACTCTGATCACACGTTTCCCATAAAACCACTTTATCGCTGTCTCCATGCCTGTTTGCTGATGTGGCACCTTTCAAGGTATCAACACTTAGCTTGTCACCAAATTCAAGCTTAATTAAGAATTAAATACTAAAACGTGTACATGTAGTTTATATAGTGCATTCCTCCTAAATAAAAGCATAAAATCCTGCTATATAGGGCTGGGATACTGATTGTAGGTCAAAGCTTCCAAAAAGGGAAACTCTCCTTGAAACCTCATTTCACAGCAGCAGGGGCCAAAAACCCTCTAAGGAACTGTCTAATATATAACATGAGAAAGATTTAACTTGATGGAAAGTGCGACAGCATGTTCAGCACTTAGGAGAACAAGCCAGTAATCCCACGCTACAAGACAGGACCTCCAAGAACCAGTTACACTGAATACTGCTCAGACTTCTGAACAGAGTCCACATTAACTCTACTAGGCTAATTACACTTCTGATCGTAAGGAGGATCATTCCGGGTAAAAAATGGCTCCTGTTGATGCCATCATAATGGTATAAGGGTTCTACTATAACATCTTAATTGTTGTTTTAATTATGTGAGCTGACATGACCAAATATGTCACTCACTTTGCAAAAAAAAAAATGCACATTAGCACCTAGTGCATACAGCTTAACCAAACCAAGCCACCTAAAAGAACTTGGCTGACATTAAAAATGAGTGAACAACTGGAGACAAAGTACATACACCATCAGCCTCACAGTCTCCGTCATTTTAGATTTGAGTTATTGCTAAACGTGGCTTATCATATATTGGTTTTAAAAGGCGGCTGATGCTCAAAAGACACCAACCTGCAAACCATGCTGGAAATCGGTTGCCATTAAAGGCAGCTCACCAACTAACTTGTTTTACAATCAAACTGCCATTCAGAAAAGGAAGAAACTTCGTCCATGAAATGCACTGTAAAGATTCTGATCATAAATCTGTTGTTGTGACAAAGTGTAAAAGCTTCTGCAGTTTACAAATCACTGTTTTACTTGAATGCATCATTCATTCGTTCATGTTCTTAACCACTTTAGTGCTGGACAGGGTCACGGGTGGCTACTGCCTAGCTGGTAGCATAGGGCACAAGTCAAGAACATCCCTAGAAAGGACTCCAATCCATCATTGGGAACACACAGTCCCATATTTACACACCGACACACTAGGGAAACTTTTTCATAATCTATTAGACTAAAGCATGTCTTTAGATTGTGTGAGGAAACTAGCGCACCTGGAGTAAACCCACACAGACATAGGGAGGACATTCAGACTCCATACAGAAAGGACCCGAGTTGCTCCAACTGGGATCCAACCCAGAACATTCTTGCTGTAAGGTGACAGTAATAAATAAATAACACCTGTTTTCTTTACATTTCCTACAATGTTAATTCCATTGATGTCATTGGTAAACAACAATCGAGATCCCATCAAAAAGAGCAACCTTGTACAATGCAAGATGCTTAAACAGATTGAAGAATGCTAAGTATCGTCTACATATGGTTATTGACAAAAGCCCATAAAATATAAAAATAGCATTTTTGTTTATATCACACGTCCCTATGCTATTTATCATTCTTGGTATTGGGAGTGGCACACACGTTGTGAGATGAAAGGAACAGATCTGACAACTTGAGAGGTTTTGGCAGAGATTAAAAGGTTAGCAACAGCAGTGTTGTGCCAAGTACATGGAGCAATACGGAAATGCTTTTCGAGAACTGAAGTAATCACACAGGGGAAATTTTAACGCAACTGACACCTTAAAACTGCTACTCTGTCTCAAGGTCACAACGGGGACATAACATTTATTTTTTTTAATCATGATCACTAAATCATGATTGTATGGCTTTTAAAAACTACTTAATACAATTGTTATTCATCCTATTTGACCCTAATAAATAGCACTACATAGTCATATGCTTCATAAGCCACATAAGCTTCAACAGAATGCATTCATAAAAAATTATGAAAATAACAATATAGTGTTCCCTCACTTATAATGGGGGATCCGTTCTAGACCCACCCGCGATAAGTGAATTTCCGCGAAGTAGCGATGCTATGCTTATTATAGTAGTTTTACAGTAAGTACATTATTTTAAGTCTTTATAAACTCTTCCCACACTCATACATAACCCTTTCCCATTCGCTTAATAACTTTTCCCATACTGTACATGTACCTTTTAAAAAACGTCTATTTAAATGTTCATAAAATGTTTTAAATTCTTAAACCTAGATATGTAATTTTAATAATTTGATATCAGTACTTACCAGTGAATATACGTCCTACAGCTAGAATGATAATTAATTAACATACCGAGAAGCTTGCCAACAAAGATGGCCACTGCTAACGACCCTTTTAAAATAAAAGACTCCGCCTTTACCCAAATGTATAGGCTGGCGTTAAGTCTCTCGTGTAAGTGAAGTTAGCCACAATAAGAAAGTATTTACATAAATATTAAATATAGATAAATATCAATTAGGTAATTAACCCAAATAAATAAATATTTTAGGTGGTTATTTACACTGTATAATACGTACTACGCATATGCAAAAATACTTTAAACGGAGTACTGCAAAACCCCGCAAATCAGCAAAAATACCACGATAAATATTTTACATTAATATTTTTTGAAAATCTGCGAAATAGTGAGTCTGCAATAAATGAACCGCAAAGTAGCGAGGGAACACTGTATAATGTTTACGTATAATATAAAGTCATGTAATAATGTCACAAATGCATTCAGTTGAGTTAATATTACCTGTCCGTATGACTTTCATTAAAGAAAAGTTGTGCTATTGTAACAGAAAACCTGACTAACGTCTAATATTTCAGTTGCTTAATAGCCCTAAATCATTTCCTCACTCACAGTTTCTTAGAACGTCAATGTGTTTTCACATTTTTCATTAGTAGACCACACGCATCACTGAGAGATTTTCCCCAGTCGCAGTGGTGAAGACGTAGCAGGTGTGTATCCCTGGTGGAGTTCTTGCAAATTGTCTTGAAATTGCATTGAACACTTAGTGTCTTGTAGTGGTAGGTTGTGGGCTTTCGATTAAAATTATTTATTGTTAATGTTGCTTGGGATAGATAAAAGTTTGGCCTGTCTTCATTAGAGTCAAGTACGGCCAATGCGACATTGTGACAGTGGTTTGGTTATGCCTATTGCTCATCTGGCAGCTGCAATTCCTTATTAGTGGTTCAATATCATGTTGGTTTCAATGGCAGAATTGTAGACAAAGTCCAAATAAAGCATTGTGGGAATCAACAATTGTTCAACTCCATGTAATATTAGTGTGGTACACATTACATATAACATACATAGAGTTTAAAGAATAGCGTTTCATTTGGTTCAATGAATGAATAAAATCAGAGGTAAAAACCCTTTGGTTTACTGTTGTTTTCTGCAGGATTGTTTTCATACATACAGTGGAGACCAAAAGTAAAAATATTAAAAGATTCAGAACTTTTCACAAACTGTTATGCTGCTATTTTGAAATAAAGAACTTTGTAATAAATTTGAGAAACATATGAAGATTTTCATTAGAGGTCTTTGACTTTTGTCCCTTTTGGTTAATATTGTACTACGAGTGTAACAATGCAAAACGGGGCGATACACATCAACAAGGGTTCTTGTTTATTACACCATCTAATGCAATTGCATTTCCTGAACACCAGAGGGCTCAAACATATAACGTGCTCACAGGCACACATTCAGTCCTTACTGAGAAGATTTCATTTATTTTAGTTGCAGGAGACTGCAATTATTATTTCTTGCTTCTCTGTATTTTTCTATTTGGCATTCTTGGTGAGGAGCAAAGAAAATTTCATCATATGTTGAAAGCTGTTTTCTTACTGTGCAAATGACAAACTCTGAACTTGAACTAAAGATGATATTTGTTTAAATTTCTAAACAAGAAAACATACACATGATTTTAAATTATTATTCTTTGGATATAAAAAATAAATTTATTTGATTATCTAAGATATATTGAAGGTACAATACAAACTTTTTTCAACTTCTAAAACTTGTAGTTTAACTATAAACCAGTTTTTAGTCATTTCTTTTCAATGTAAGATACCAATGTTTTTGTGAATGTATTTGAGAAAATGTGCATTGTTTATTGTCTACACTTCAGAAAAAATAGAATTTAAAATCGATTATTGTAAGAAAAATAGTCATGAATTCAGTATAGTGAATCAAATTGTTACACACCACTGTTCAAGGTAAAACAAAAGAAAGCCTCTGTTCATGTAACAGTTCGTGTTAACGGTTTTATTGATCATGTCTGTGATCATTATTGTTCAACCTTACATGAGCTTTAAGAGGAAGAGCATTGAAGAAAATCTCTGACTCAACAACAACATAGTACATCATGTTCTACAGATTCCTTCATAGCAATCGACCACATGAAAACGCAAGGTGCTGTTTGAGCACTTGGCTCTCATCCACAAACTTTAATTAAACGGTGGTCCTTTAAATGGCTTTCCACTGGATCTATCATTTTTGTGCAGAAAATCGTACTGACTGGGGAGAAACTAAACCTTGAAGAGATCAGTATTGCTTAACTACATCTGCTCTGCACACTTGTCCTTGATAGCCTGATAAAAGAACGAGGGTGTTGAACTGGCACAACTATCAGCTAGAGACCTGAGCACAGAAATGGAATGCAAGAAACTAGACACTTCCAGATCTAATCTCTTCAAATCATCAGACATTCCATCGCAGGTTCTCTGCAGCAAATATGCTAAAGCATGCACTGATGAAAACAAATCAGGACGAGCAACATACCGACATGCTCTTTAAAGGTGATAAATATTTACATTGACTAGTGACATCATAGAAGTTTCTTTAGATATGAAATAATCTGAAATGCTTTTATGACCAAATGCAATTTACGTGTAAAATATTACAAAGAGGGAGTTGGATACAACAAAGTCTCGTCTCTTCCCCTGTGGAAAGGTGTCTGGAGATAGGGCTTTGCT
The DNA here is from genome assembly GCA_033118015.1 of Loricariichthys derbyi. NCBI lineage: Eukaryota > Metazoa > Chordata > Actinopteri > Siluriformes > Loricariidae > Loricariichthys > Loricariichthys derbyi. Next base: position 6,059 of record JAVSBU010352406.1, read on the forward strand.
TGATCCTCTTCAACCTCTTTCTCATAAAATATCCAGCAATTAGCCACAACACCCAGGGTCTAACAAAACTAGAAAAGGATCATACTAACATCGAAAATACAGCAGAATCCCCTTGCCTGTATGATCCAAGTGATGATTAAGGGACTCACAAGCTCTGCATTAATTTAATTTAATTTACATTAATAACAGCTTTTCTCAGATTTCTTGGTGTCATTCTAGTCACAGGGTTTCCCCTACCCAAAAAGTCACATGTTCTTCCTTCACAAGAGTGGCAGTAACAGTTCATCATTATATTAAAATGTACAAAGTTTAAAAAAATGTTGGGAGGGCAGTGGGCTGCTATCGTTGCGTGCGCAGATACACTGATATTTGAATTGTACCTGGTTCAGACTTCAGGGATTTCCAGCAGTTGACTCAGCACCAAGACGCAGGAGCTGCTGACTTCATTGATAGTAATAGTAATGCAGAAAGCATTATAGATATCACAAGCATGGGTGGGAAAATCACATTTGTACCCCACACTCCATTATAGGCCATTCCACTGAGCTCCAATGCCCATGCAGATCAAAGGCAGTGGTAAATATAGGAAGGGGGACCTTTGTACAAATCTGCTCTCTCATACACTATTGACCAGGCTGACAGATCAGACTCAGTGCTGTTGGAGCCTGCCCTTTAACACACCTGACTTCAGTGGGCACTGCATTGTGTGTGGTCAGTAAGTTATGAATTATAAACGGTAAGCTGGTTTCAAATCAAAACGGCACAAGGATCTGGAGAGTAAATAAATGGGATTTTCCGTTTGGATGCTAGAGACACAGACTTCACAGTTTTCTCACAGCAGATGAGACCTCAAAATAAAACATATGGCACAACATCTGTGAGGAACTAGAAGTGATAACACCATGACTCCACTGCACAGCAAATTAAAGAAATGAACATTCTGGATATGAAAAAGTGAGCCGAGCTGTAAGCTCATGACTGGCTGATTTGGAAGGAAAACAAATGAAGGCGAGTACATTACACCTCTATTGGCTAGATGAGTTAGGCCTCATGAAGTCATTTATCTAGAGATTGAATCCAAAAGAGAGAGAGAGAGAGAGAGAGAGAGAGAGAGAGAGAGAGCGTTACACATGGCCGTTACATTTGTACGTTACACTTGGGGCCGTCTTTCACTTCAGAGTCCCACTCCCACACACCGCAACGCATAACTACGCCTTAGACACTGTGCGCCCACACACACACACACACACACACACACACACACACACACACACACACACACACACAAACACATTTATAAATACCTCTCCCATGTGGAACTGTGTGTGCTAAGATACATCAAAACAACTCCACCCGATCACCCTCGAGAAAATACAACGTACCAACACCCTTTCTTATCCTTATGAACAACTTCATACTCCCACACAACTGTCAATATATTCTGTTTTGCAGCTCCTACCTTGCACACAGACTCATTGGCTACTACTTATACGTACACTAAAACTTAGTAATCCGATAATATTCTCGTTAGTATAAGTAATCAGAACCAAAACTACATGGTGTCTAGCAAAACAAATTGACATCAACAACAAAAACACCTCAGCTACAAATGCCAAAATGCATCAAATACAAAAACACAAATCTAATAGCAAATATAAGTGCAAATCTATAAAAACACCAGAGCAAATCCACAGCAGAACAACAAAACCATAACACACCAGAGCAAATCCACAGCAGAACACCACCATAAAACACCAGAGCAAATCCGTAAAACACCAGAGCAAATCCACAGCAGAACAACACCATAAAACACCAGAGCATATCCACAGCAGAACACCACCATAAAACACCAGAGCAAATCCGTAAAACACCAGAGCAAATCTGTATAAAACCAGAGCAAATCCGTAAAACACCAGAGCAAATCCACAAAACACCAGAGCAAATCCACAGCAGAACAACCCCATAAAACAGCAGAGAAAATTCACAGCAGAACAACACCATAAAACACCAGAGCAAATCCGCAAAACACCAGAGCAAATCCGCAAAACACCAGAGCAAATCCACAGCAGAACAACACCATAAAACACCAGAGCAAATCCGTAAAACACCAGAGCAAATCCACAGCAGAACAACACCATAAAACACCAGAGCAAATCCGCAAAACACCAGAGCAAATCCACAGCTGAACAACACCATAAAACACCAGAGCAAATCTGTAAAATACTAGAGCAAATCCACAGCAGAACAAATCCATAAAACACCAGAGTAAATAATAAAATTGCATTGTTATTAATTAAGTAATTTGTTTGTTAGCATGTCCCACGTTTATTGTGCCATGTATTTATATCTTTTGAGAGTGGATCTTGCATCTGCTGCTGAAGTTCTATAGTTTGTTGTTAGTGGTTCATTGTGGTTTTTGGCTACCTTGTCTGCTACTTCACTGCACTATATTCTGCTGTGTCCTGAGATACAGCAAAAGACGATGATAAACTCGAAGTACAACTTCAGCAATATTCTTCCAATACTTACCGAAATAGCGATGGTTTGTTCTGTTTAACACATACACCACTAAACTCCATTCACCATCACACGTTTTCTATGTGCCGGAACTGCTCTAAAACATGTCATAATGACATAGAGCTCTAACTCACCCCTTGCCTGCAGGCCTGCTCGTTGAGAGCCCTCACCCACGCTCTGTGCCAGTGCTCTCTGAATGACCTGAAGGTGAAAAGTGAGGACAGCAAGCCTTTGACTCCAGCCTCACCGTCATCGCGGCCCAGTCGGTACCTGAGAAGCAAGCCCCAGACTCCCCCGGTAAGCGTGTGGTGGGTGAGACGCAGAGGCAGCTGCCAGGATGCCTCTCTGCTCTGGACCACCTTGCTGCCTCTCCTGGATCTCAGCACAGCCAGAGAGAACTGCACCAGCCATGCCAGCACGACCAGCAGGGAGACGCAGAAGAGAGCCAGCAAGAGCGGCCAGCTCACGTCTTCAAAATTCATCATGTCCTCTGATCACTTCGCTCCCATCTTCTGCATTGGCATGAACTGTCTGACTGATCAACGGCGTGCGCTGTACAGGTGTGACAAAGGGTGGCAGAGATCAGAACACAGTGCAACCTTAACAAAAAAGCTGGATAAAGCACAGGAAAATCAGTTGTACAAGAAATGAACTAGAACTAAACTTCTGGTAGGTATTTTGATGTTAATGAAAAAATATCACCAACCCTACTGGATCTGTTCAGTCATTTTAACATTTTGTTCAATTAAGTTCACGCGGCAAAACTGGCTCAAATCCATTTTCACTGTTCAAATGTGTTTAGAAAAATAACATCAACTGCAGTCTATTGTTTACTAGATTAGGCTCTACAAGAATATTGCACGTTTTTAAAAATTATCTTCAATATATAAATTAGCGGAATCTACAGTCTCAAACTATTGGAATAGTCTTACCCCAAGTTTAAATAAAGCCAAATAGGGCAAACAAAGAATGCAAAATTCACTAACATGGTGCGAGAAGCACCAGGAGTACCAGCAATAGGAAAGAAGGACGGAGGAACAACACTGAAAAAGCCAAAGGAATCAATACTCACATCAATGTTAAAGGGTAACAGGTTGGTCTCATGCATTAATATTTCACCATGCATAAAAGAGGGTTACACAAGAAAGACATTCTTTCTTTCTGTTATTTTGTACTGCTCATAGTTGCTTCTTCAGTACTTAGTGAATTATGTATATAAACTATTCAGATTGCTGTTATTATGATTGTGATGTCATAATTATGAGAAATATGTCATTATTATTTGAAAGGTTATGCAAGTTATGTAATTATGCCTGCCGTAATTAGGGATGCACAGAACTTTTTCAGTTTCGATAGCAGTACTGATATATACTGCTCAAAAAAAAAAATAAAGGGAACACTAAAATAACACATCCTAGATCTGAATGAATGAAATATTCTCAT
>JAVSBU010352425.1:0-10017 GCA_033118015.1 Loricariichthys derbyi
TCGTAAGCATCCAGGTTTTGCAGGAACACTCCAGGATACAATTCGGAAGTTTCGGTAACCCAAATCTCGGTTAACTCGGGCGCAACCGTGTATGTGTGAACGAGGCATAAGTAAGATGAATGCTAGGTTGAAGTTCTTGTTTCAGAGATCGAGGCAATGAAAAATGTGTTGTTTGGTGGCCTCGGTAGAGGCATCACCAGCAAATACAAATCTGTTGCATTTGCAAATGGTCAGACCTAAAAGTCGATGCAAATAAAGTAACTGCTTAGCACATATAGCTGCAACTCACTATTTTACCAAAGGTTGTCACCAATTCCTGCTGTGTCTCTCAAATGTTTTTATTGCTGCACGCATGGGTCAAGGCTAGCGTAAATTTATGCCCGTTTTTTCATCAAGTATTTCTTTATAAATCCCGGTTTCTGTCTGAGATGTTGCATACACATTTTCAGACCCATTTTTTTAAATGAGGCCCCTAGTCTGGAAATTTGGTACCAGAAGAGGGTAAAACACACTTGGCAGCTATTGTTAGGAAAAAAAAGTTTCATATTGCACAGTTCACTTTCCCCTTCCTGCTGCTGTGGCACCAAGTTCCCTCTTGTGGTATAATAAAAGGCTTATCTCACCTCTAATGTAACCTTATTTCCGGAACATTATGAGGCCAATCACATTCAGGCCTGGTAGTGTGTATACTGGTGTGTTTGTGTACTGTATCTAGGGACCGAGAGTACATAACTCATTCACGAGTACACGCCCTTAGAGTGTGAAATGTCACATGGCTTGGGCTTGCTGCATCTCCTGAGCTACCTTGTGACAAAGACAATGTTTGAGGTGACACCGACCTGTACTGTATTTGCCTGAATATTACAAACCATGCACTGCACTATGCATGTTCTACAGTTCTACAGAACCTGCACTATACAGCCAAAGCTTTGTGAACATCCAAAAAAAAAACAAAGTGGAGCTGAAATGACACACAAGTGTAAGGGGTGTCTTCATACTTTTATTCATACAGTTTATGTATTGTATATAGAGGGTTAAAAGAGAATCACGGACAGTGGCAGGGCTACATAATACAGTGGTGAAAAACCATTCCCACTAATCATACTTGGGGCAAGAACAAAAATGGCACTCTTCCGAGCCAGGTGAACAAAGCAGCAAAAGAACTCTCAACGGTTTTACGAGGTATAACCTCAACATTAAGTAAGCACATGGAAACAAAAGCATTTGTAACTACACTAGATCGCTTTAAGACGTCAACTTTGGATTTGCATCACGCCCAAATACAAGCCATTGTGATGAGCAGAAGCCACACGATTATACCTCTAGAAACCCTGAGAATTGATTTCACACAAAACACAGGGTGTGTGCTGTGTGTACGTATACAAACGAAGGCAAGTTTGTATATGCCTAAGCACACCGGCTGCTGGAGGCAGCTGAGCACCGCTATGATTAAGAAATCCAGGCTTGCAGCCATCGCAAAACGGAGAAGGGAAAAGCAAGAGAAGAATAGAAGGAAGGAACTTTGTAATGGGGAGAGTGTTCTAAAAGTTTTTCTTCGACTAGTAAGCTGGCAAATCAAGCAAGATGATCCAGCACAGCCTGGGAAGAGGAAGGGAAACTGTTGACCCAAAAAAAAAAAAAAAAAAAAAAAAAAAAAAAAAAAAAAAATCCCTATTTGTGCAAAGCTTTCATCACATGGCCAGCATGTTCCATGAAGCGTGCACTGGTAAATGGATAATGTTTAAATATGCACTGACCCCAATGGCAGTCAGCCATCCCAAGACAGGCTGTTTTACAGTGAAACAAAAATGGAAGGACCACCAATCTGCTTGCACAATGTTAACTTGTTAAATGTTAAAGCTTTTTCCTGTCACCGTACACTGTTAGCCCTTGTTAAAAATGAATGACTGCCACCAAATTGTTGCGTTGCATAGCTGAGAAGTGAACTGACAGCAACAACAAGAAAACCATGCAAATTGGCTATTGCTCAGAGTATTGGGTGTCAAAGCAACAGACAAAGCAATTCATTTCCTACAAACATTTATGACCTGTGGCAAGCTTCCATGTGATGGATAGACAGAGTGTCTTCGGTATATGTAGGGGTTCCTACTGAAGTGTCAAGGGATGATCCCCTAGCCAGACTTGGCCAACTGAGCATGCAGGTGATGCCCAACCCGTCCAGAATAACTGGTCTGCTTGTCCACTAGCATATTAGACAATGTGCCAGACAACTGTCCTTGTTCCAGTTTGTTATTGATTAACCACCTCATTTATTTATTCGATTTGAATATGCGTCACTCACTACATTCATGGCTCCACAGATGTAATTAGCCACAGAACTGGAAATTCACTGCCTGGCCCAAAAAAAAAGGTCATCACCTCTGGGGGTGGTGCTGCAGTTCTAGGTCAGGTCTTGGTTCAGTAACGTTATGAGCCCAAATAATGAGATCAGCTTCTACCTGAAAGTACTGAACCACCAGGTTATTCCATCAATTGATTTTTTTCTTCGCTGATGGTACACCCATATTCCAAGATGATCCAATACCAGGATTCACCAGGCTCAAATTGTGAGAGTGTGGGGTTCAGGGAGCATGAGACATCATGTTCACACATGGATTGGCACCAGTCCAGACCTGAACCCTTTTGAGAATCTTTGGGATGTGCTGGAGAAGACAGTGGGTCCAAATGTCATATCATCAATACAAGATATTGGGGAAAAATTAATGCAACTCTGGATAGAAATAAATGTTGTAACATTGCAGAAGCTTGTGGAAATGATGCCGCAGAGAATGTTTGCTGTAATCAAAGCTAAAGACGGTCCAACCAAATATTAGCGTGTGACCATTTTTTTGCTGGGCAGTTTACAATAAAGAGGAAGCAAAAATGGTCAGTGAAGGACTTGAGGAAAACAGAAATCAAGGACAGGCCGAAAGAGGAACATAGGATTAAAAATGAAACACTGCATCAGGAGGACAGGATTGTGACCGTGAGCTATTCCCTTCCACGTTACTGTGCGTTTGCATGTGGGTGGCCTCTGAATGCAATCTCTATGGCAACTGTTTTTCCTATATGAATATCAGGGCTGTAGATAGCTTTCCTTGGAGCCCTAGAGATTTGGGTTCTCACCTTTTTTATTCCCTTTCCAAAGTGTACTGCCAGTTAACGCTGGAGGACAAAATATCACCACCTGAAAGTACTGATTAGTGAATCTGTATAGATACCAAAAGAATGCCACAATCAGCTACCATAGTACCTGCTCAAAAACTCATGGAGGAGAGTCATGCCAGATCCCTTTGGGCATTGTAAGATCAGGTCAGAAGGAAGATTAGTGTCAGCCAGACAGCAATGTGTCACAAAGGGAAGTCCGTAATTAAATGGCTTGGTGAGTCTGTTGTGGAAGAATCTCTACCAATATGACTGGGACAAACCAGATTGCCACTCGTGAGCAGACCTCGTAGTATTTAGTACACAGCCATATCCTAACCTACAGCAGATACGATCCTATAAAGTGCAGGTACAGTCCAAGCAATTGTGGGTTAAATTGTTCAATGAGTCAAGAGCAGCAACTTCAACTGGTCAGACTTGATTGTTTGTGTTGAAGGACACTGGACTTCTTCCTGGTCTTTGAAGATATTTAACCACTCATCCAGAAGGCTTCTTCATTTCTAGTTCATGTAGAGACCCAGGTATTTGACCAATAATGCGGTTATCACCTTGGAGGTGGTTCTGAGAGTCAATAGGAGTCGTTATGATCATGGGGTCAAGGTGTAACCCGTTTAAGAATTGTTAGCGTCACGTGGGGTAAACTGGACTAAAATATCTTAAGAAGGGCTCTCACCTCTGATCATTGATGTCATAAACACAAGTCTGCCATGACCTGGAGGAGAACCTTTACAGACAAACTGGTCAATAGTCCAGTACATTAGCCACAGTGCCACTAAATTACCAGACAACCTTTCAGAATCTTGTCTAAAGGGACCCAGATGCAACATCCTCGTCAGATACCTTCTGAAAAAATCTGGGAAGGGGAACCCAAACTTGTTTTTAGTGGTCCAGATATGGGCGGCATGGTGGTGTAGTGGTCGCCTCACTGCTCTGTTATCCCAGGTTTGATCTTGACCCTGGGCTCCATCTGTGTGGAGTTTACATGTTCTCCTCATGTTCATGTGGGTTCACTCTATGCATGATAGTTTAACTGGTGTTTCCAAAGTGCCCTTATTGTGCGAGTGTGTTCCACGATGGATTAGCACCCTGTCTGGGGTTGTTCCTGCCTAGCGCCTTTTCTCACGAACCTGAGATGGATTAAGTAATAGACAATGAATGAATGGTGCAGGTATGTAGTGGCTGTGAAACTCCAGTCACAAACCACAACACTCAGTCTTCACATCACTTGGTATCCTCCCAAAGCAGGGAACCATACATTCATTGGCTCATCCGCTTATCCCAGTCTGGGTTGAGAGAGGGTGTCAATCACACACCAAGGGCATTTTGGAAGCACCAATTAACCCAATGTGTATATCCTTGGAATACCCAGAGAAAACCTGCAGAAGAACATGCAAAATCCACACAGGTCCACCTAGGGTCTGACTCTTCACACCTATAAGACATGATCATGCACAACTAAGGACCCAGAACCTGGTCCAAGAGATTAAACCAGAACCACCTCTTCTCATGGACCACGGTCTTGTGTTTCTCCAACCTGTTAGGTTAGAACAAGATCACAATAATGTGTGTGATCCTACTAAACGTCCCAAATCTCGGAGAACAACCGCGATGCAGGTGAAAACAGAAGTTTCCCTACGTGATTCTCAGGAAGTTTAACCCCCTAGCAACAACATCTACTCACCTCCAAAGAAATGCCAGCCGAAATGAAGGAGCGACCCACTACAGATCAGCAGCTACATTGTAATTCGACTGAAAGCTCAAAGTTTCAGACTTCCATCGTTACACCCAAAGACACGCAGACATTCCCTCCTCCTGATATACGTATTTACGTACATGAATACAAGCGCGGTCTTACCGTAAACATCACTGTAGGAGCGCGGTCTTTGGCGCATGCGCAGTCGCGTTGCCAGATAGTCAGCCTGCTATTTTAATGACGACTTGGAATCAACGGAACGAGAAATCTGTGGTAAATCTGTGCGCAAAAACAAGTCTCCAAAAAGAAACATCACGTTAAAAAACAACAATTCGTGTGCCGTCTGAGGTAATATTTCACGTTAACTTTGTGTTAGAGTCATACTGTAAATTAAAAAGCAGTGCTGTTTTATGCTAATTTCCGCAACGTATTGCTAGCATAAAATTTAGCCTAATAACCTAATCTAAATAAACGTCTTTTTTAAGCAGTGTAGCTAATAGACAAGAAATACTGCACCAATACAAAAAATGTTTTTGTAAGTGCCATGAATGGAGTCCAAAATGCTAAACCATCACAGCTGAGACTTTTCCAATTTGGTCGCATTGGCAATCGTTTGGCACATTTTGCTACTGCTGCCTTCTTACCAAGTCAGGCATGCTATATGGTTGGCCATGCCTGAGGGAGTTGTTTTCCCCAGAAGATCATCCCTAGTGCTGCAACAGTGAACCCTGCTGGATCTCTGATGGACGTGTGCCTGTGAAGAAGCAGGGTTTAAAAAATGTCTTTTCACATATCCTGGTAATTTCGCAACCGTTACTTAGTCGTTAATAATTAAAAATATGACGCCATTTATTGTTCAGCAAAGATTATTTTATTTTAAAGATACATGTTTACAAAGACTTCAACAAGCCCTTCAAAAATATAGGAAAAACAAGCAAATTCAGCCCTCTTATTTGAGATCTGTGGTGAGATAAAAACAATGTTACCCACAATCACATTTAAAAATCTCCAAAATGGATATCATTAGGGGTAAATTCAAGAGGTGGAAAGCTCTGGAAATGAGTCCTGCAGAAGAGATGGAGTAGTCTTCAAAAATATGAACACACTCGACTTTTCACTGTTTCTGGTAAAAGGTGCCAAGTCACTGATTAAACTGTCATAGTATGACATGAATGAATGAATGAACGAATGAAATGAAAGAAAGAAAGGGCTCCACAGATGAGTGCCGTTTAATGTCCACAGTGCGTTCTGTGAAACATGGTGTTGGCCAAAATGGACATTAACCAGACCATAGTTACATAGTAGCTTAGACATTTAGTACAGTACTGTACAATACAACCATTTTATCTTTGCATCTTGTATAAAAGTTGAAAAACTTACCACAAAGAAAGTGAAATAAACGTTATCATGTTTAACACCTTCAAGGCTGTGATTCTCATTTCTGTCAGCAGGTGTCTCAAGGGTTTGCTAGTACTAGGTTTCTGTCATTCAGATGTGAATAAGATAGGACCATCCTTGAGCTTTTCAGCTGTGTAATGTAAAAACATCAAAGACACTTTTCTCTCTCAGGGCTCCTGTACTGTCCAGGAGGGGCGATCTCGTCCTTTACTCTGGGGCGTACTTTTTTTTCTCCCAAGAGAACGGGTATTCAGGCACCTGGTTGAAATGGCCCATTAGGAAGATGGCCACTGTTCCAATGGAGAAGAGCAAGATGGCCGCCCAGAAGCAAACTTTGTCAATCATCTTGCCGATAAGAACCCAGCTTTCCATTTCCTGAGGAACAGAAACAGGTAACGAATGTGATGATGAACGGCAGAAATGGTGAGAGCAAGAAACAAAAGCACAGATCCAGCGACTGACGCACTTACAGATCCAATGTCGTTCTGCTGCCTTGTGCTTTCTGTAATAAAGTTGCAGGCATCCACACACTCTTTAATCTCTGGTGCTGCCTGAGCTAGACTCTTATAGAGACTGGCAGTGCTGCTCACGTCTATAGTATCCACTAGAGGGAGACACAACCACGGAATGTTTATTTCCAACTTTGGTCCTGTGGATTTTTCCCCTATACAACATGCTAGTGTGTTTAAAAAAACATTCCTGTAATGTGAACCATCCAAACTCATTCAGAGCACATATGGTGCATAATGATATGACACAGACAGATTAAAAGTCGTGTGTAAATTTTCAAGTACGTACCGAATGACCGCGTGAGGCCATGTCTCTCTCTCTGCTTGTCAAACATCATCTCACTCCGCGGTTGTTTCAGTACATATTCCTCTGCCCTCTGCATCAGGCCAAAAGAGCTACGCCTCCTCTCCCTTACCCCATCCATCCCAGCATCGTCCTCCGATTCATCCACCAAAGGGGTCATACCCAGGAAACGAGGGATCATCTCCAAGAATATCTAATGGAAAGAGGGTAAGGCCAAGATCCCAGAAACCAGCAACACTAAATACCATGAAACTGCAAAGGTCTAGACTGGCGTCCCTGGTCCCTGGATGTTTTGTTGAATGCAAATGTAAATAAAACCGTAACGCATACATTTTTAAACATATTGAAAAGGACTGAAATATCAAATTCCGCTGAGAGTTTGGACTTCTTTTCAGGTGCTCCACCAGTGTTTTTGTGAGGCCAGAGCTCTCTGGAAGTTGCAGAATTGTTATTTTTAGGTTTGTACCTGGCAGATATTGCCTAAACCTCTGTTCATTTCTGGGGAAAAAGTGTAAGGTGACCTGGGCAAGCCCAAACTTTTGCACTGTAAAGACTGTAAAGGTAGTCCCTGTTTTATGATGGCATGACTTACGATATTTGGACTTTACTATTGGGATTGGAGAAACCAAATTTTTTCCCCAAAATGCAGTATAATACTCTGCTGTACTCTGCAGAAGAAGTCAGCAGTGCGTGGTGTAGGGATTAACATAGTGGGAGTGATGAGCACTGGGAAATGTATTGAGGAAAAGTTTTAAGGTACAATAAATTCAACTTACGGTGGATTTGTCTGGACGTAAATCGGGCGCTACCTGTACCTAGTTTGATACCTGTTGAGTAATCACTAAAAGAGTGAGGCTTATTGATCATCCGGATGAAGAATCACATGAAGAGTGTAAACGAAAAACACTCAAGACGTACATGTTTGATGGTACGAGACATGGTGTGTGTGCTGGGGCTGCGCAGTGAGTAGTTCAGGACGATGATGCAGTTGGTGACAATGAGTGTCGTGACGGACATGACAAAGATCAGGTACCTGGAAAAACGTTCAGGGAATAGAGAGAGAAAGATTTTAGATGAGAAGTTTGACTGACAAAGTAAAACATCACCACCAGCAGAGACAGACAGAGACTCACTTGCCGATGAGGGGAACAGAGAGTGAAGTTTCCGGAATTTTCTGAGCGATCAGAATGAGGAAGACAGTCTGGGCCAAGAGGACAGAGATTGACACTGTCAGCTTTTGACCTCCAGCTAAAAGAGAGAAATGAAAGAATGTAATGGCTGTGGAAATGAAATTTAGAAAGGAAGCAAGCTGATGGGAGAACATTACACAAGTCTAGTTTCCATCCAGGACTTTCCCATTCTTACCCTGAGCTGGCAGGAAGTAGGCCAGGACCACAAGGGAGGAGATGAGTGAGCAGGGCAGAATTATGTTGATGATGTAGAAAAGTGGCTTCCTCTGGATGATAAGGTTGAAATACACCTCCTGGTACTCCAGGTCATCCGGAGAGTAACGAGAGTTGGTGAGTTTGCGGCCTGGCCTGTGCTTGATGGCCCACTCACCGTTCTCTGCAGGAACATATGATACATTTATGATTGTACAGATATATACGAAGGCTACGGTCATAGTTATAGCAGCAGTATTAGACGGTTATTGCTTTGGGTAGTGTTGTAAAGATACCAGTGAACGCTTCTGGATCAATGTCCACCCATTCAATGGGCTTGCTGGTCTCTGCATCGATGGCCAGTATCATGTCGATCTCATTTGCACTGTATGTTTGAGACCTGCCACAGTCAGACAGAAGAAAAGTCCACACATGATGTCATGGTTGTGTCAGTACTCAGTTCAAGTTTTATTCTTGTTTTCTTGCATTTATCCGATATCCAAAACGACTTTCAGTTCAGCACAGCAGTTGAAAATTAAGGAATTTCTTCAGTGGCTCAGCAGTAGAAGGATTTAAACTTCTGATTTAGAAGTTTAAATTAGAATCAGTTTTGTCGCCATGTCAATGAAATAATAGAAGTAATACGTGGGGTGAGGGGAGGAGAAAAAACCATCCCCAGACTATGCTCATTAATGAGTACAGTTTGGGAACTGAAAAAAACAGCTCTGTACTGTTATGCACAAATACACATTACAACGTAAAGATCAAGACTCGCAACAGGAAAAACAGAGCAACGAAGGCATAAAAACAGGGAAAAGAGAGTCTCTACATACTGCACTTCAGGGGGATGTTTTTGTTACCAAGGACCTTGGCCAAGGTACATGCTGATATGACAAATGGGATTACATTTAAACCAAAGTGAGTTTAATAACATTGTTGTAAATCATTATTTCACTGTATCCATAAAACAGTCTTTCTAAGATTTCTAAGTACAAGCTAAGACGTTTATGTAACAGTTTTACTCACAAAGCTGCTGCTCCTAGGCTTATCCAGGCTAAACCAAAAAAGGCAATAATTATTTGTGCAGCTGTGACAAGCTTATATAATAAAACCTACTTCTCACCAGCAGGACCAGTATATTCAACTGTATTTTGGTGTTAGGGAAAAGTTTATGTGTCAAATGTGTCAATGCAGCATATTTAGAGGTAATTCTGGAAGATGTATCCAAACTACTGGAGATACTGAGTTTGATGTTTTCCAAAATGTCATCGTTCTAATCATACTCACCTGAAGATCAGTGTGCAGTTTTGCCAATCGAAGGGAAAATAGGTGATCTCTATAGCACAGGTGCTGCGGTAGATGGCCGGAGGCAACCAGTACATCCCGCCATTACTGTAGATTAGCACATTGGCGTAATACGCTACGTCAAATTTGCCATCGATGCTGCAGAGAAATCATGAGAAAGTCACTGGTTTATATAGGTCATTAGTTTATTTATATATATATATATATATATGTGTGTGTGTGTGTGTGTGTGTGTGTGTGTGTCATGATTGAGTGTTGTAT
>JAVSBU010352453.1:0-10016 GCA_033118015.1 Loricariichthys derbyi
TGTCGCTCCTGGAATATCGTTTTCACAGAGAGTGATGAAAGGTTGAATACTTATATGTACCAGTAGCCACGTGGAAATGTTTGTCTGAGTCATCCGGGTCAGTCGGGACATCATTCGGACTCAACGCTATTAGCAGGAACGTGACCTATTAGGATAAGTGTACAGCTCATTAAAATGACTACCAGTAAACTCTTCTCTTTAGAGTTAATTTGTGAGCCATTTATCTTCAGAAACAGCATTCTTATTTGAGTAGAATGTATTTATTATCTAAACTCTGGCTATGTTGTGGCTGCTGAATGTGCAAAATGTTGATTTTTTTTTTTTTTTTTTTTTTTTTTTTTTTTTTTTTTTTTTTTTTTTTTTGGGAAGTTGTTCAGTAACTCAGGCAGTTTAAGTAAGTGAATATATTTTTAACCTGGATGTTCCCTGTTTTGCTTTGTGATTTGTTCCAGCTGGAATGCATGATGCAGCTGGTGCAGGTGGGTTGTGGTGTGAACTTGGCGACCTCTCGTTTTGCACAAACTCCTGTTCATATTGCGGCGTTTGGCGGTCACCCACAATGTGTGCTTTGGCTCCTGCAGGCTGGGGCTGACGTCAACAGACAGGTGGGTCATATTTATATAGAGAATGGGAACAGTTAGCTTTGTCAGTGTTATTTTCTTCGTTAGATTATATGAACCACACTGTAAATTTCTGTTGGAGTTGTGTATTGAAAACAAGTTTAATGATCACTTTGCTTTAACACTATTTAAGGATTTCAACCATATGGAAAACTTAATTATACAATTAATATTTTTAGACCTATGGTATAGCACAATGTTATTTTGTTGTAGGGTTTAGGCTTTGGTAATTAGCAGTACAGGCCTCTTCTTGTTAACTTTATATGCTGTCTATGACTTAATAGCTAGATCTGTCAGAAATCAAGGATCATATATACAGTGTTGCTGTATTTTTGGTAATAAAATTTCAGATTTTCACACAAGTCCTAAAAGTAGATAAAGACAACTTGGATATTTATTCAAAATATTATCCAAAATTTATCCAGAACAATGCTGCCTGGCAGTTCTCAAGTGGACATCACAGAAGGCTATTGGGAAAAGGGTTTTACAAGTTAAACAGAACTGTACTGTATTTTACTCCTGATCTAGCTTCTGAGTGAAACATGGTGATGGTAATATCATGGTTTGAGCCTGTTTTGCTGCATCATCTTAGAGTTCTGTTCTGTATGGATGGATGAGCTAAAATTCCCTCAGGCTGATGTGATCAGGAGCTAATGGAATATTTTCTTTGTAGTTAGTATTATTATAAGTGGGTCACACCAGATACTGAAAGTGAAGGTTCACATAATTATGCCACACGTACGTAATAATATGATTTACGTCAATTAATAAAGGATCCTGTAGAATATTGTCATTGTTGTATTGGGTTCCTTTTATCTACATTTAAGATTTACATTTCTGTCATATTTATGCAAAAAACTTCTAAAGGATCCACACAGCTTTAAGTACAGACTATTTTTTTTTATTGATGGGCAAACATTAGTCATGGGATATGACAGGAAAATATTGGTAATTATCTCTGATTTTATTAGGTAAATATTTGCATTCCATTTCTCTGTCTTAATCAGGACTATGTTGGAGAAACGCCTGTTCACAAGGCAGCCCGTGCTGGAAGCACTGAGTGCGTTAGCACACTGCTGGTCCAGGGAGCGAAAGCTGAGTAAGTGCAAACTCATAACAACCCCTCAGTCCTTTTAACTACAGTTTTGTATCTTCAGCATGCCTGAAATTAATCCACTGGTGTTTTATTCAGTGTGGACTCTAATCAAAATCATTTGTAAAATAGAGCAGCAGCTTTCTGTTAGCCAATTCTTTAGTGCTTGGCTTTCTAGTGCCAAATAAACTCTATTTTTATATATAGGTTAATAATAATATGTTAGCAAATTATGGAGAAAATTGTCATAATAGTGCAATATTTGTAAAACAAACAAGCAATAAATGACTAATAATTAGACAAGTTAAGAATACCTTAGCAATGGAATGGATGCTTTTAAACTTTTAAAGCTGTTCTCAGGAATAGCGGTAGAGCAAAAAGATATTTATCATTTAACATATTGTTAAAATGAGTGTAATATGATAAGTACATTTCTGTAAAAGTGTAAAATTTTAAAAAATGTGAGATGTAACAAATCTTAACGGTTTTTAACATTTTGTTGTAGACCGATGTTAAAAATGGGGTTACAAATGGGGTCATATATATGAAATATAAGCATATCAGAGGGCTGAAAACGTCCTACGTATAAAACGATGTTTGCTGTTCTATATTCTGTTATAAGCATTGAAAGCTTTCACAGATTTGTAATATTAAACATAATCTCAGGCTAAACCAGATGCAGTTTTGCATTCTTTAAATAAAACGGATTATTTTCCCTCTGGTCACTTCATAAAGCTGCCGTTATCTCAAGTTATTACCGTATATTCCAGATTATAAAGTGCAGTATCAATGAATGGATCTAATTACATATATAAGGCTCATTAGATTATAAGACGCATTCAGCAAAACAAAACGTTCGGATGAATCAAACTTTATTCACCTCATTCACAATAACTCAATAACACGATAGACATTGTTCAGTTTTTAGATAAAATAAAATAAAAATACACTCACTTTTTCAGTTCATTCCTCTTCCACAAATCCATCAAATTCTTCATCCTTAGTGTCTGAGGTAAAGTTTGGTGATTTCAGCATCAATCATGTCCAGATCTCTCTCATCATTATCTGAGTCAGTCTCATTGCTGTAATTACCTGTTTAGTGAGGATTCTGCCCTTCATGAAAGTTTGAATAGAGTTGAATAGAGACTGTAGATACGCTTCTACCTGCTGGTCAATAACCCACTGATCAAGTTTGTCCTCTAACTTTGGCCATCGCACTTTGTTCCCTCAGACACTTTGTTTGGTTTTAATTTCAATCTGTAGAGTAAAAAGCTCAAGCAGTTTCTCCCCTAACGTTACTTTACAGCTGGGTCCCATAAAACAGTGTTTAGACATTAATTACAACTCTGTGTAGATAGTGACTGAGATTTCTCCAAGTGCAGATAGTGTAACTGCGGTAACTCTGATCATCTTTACTTGGTGCAGATCGTCTTCTTGCTACTTCCACTTCCACACCATTGATTAATTAATGTTGAAATTTCTCACAGCTGCTCTATTCCCGTGTTCTACTGCATACCTGATAGCCTTGAGTTTGAAATCCACTTCATAAGCATGTCTGTTAACAGGCGCCATTTTGGGGTCTTAACAAGCACACCATAATATTATGAGGAAAGTACATTAGGTATTACTCCACGAGGCCCCTGACTACAGTAGACATAACGGTACAAAAATCCATAAAGTGCTTCAGCTTTGTAGCTTATCAAAGTCATTCTAAAATATTTTGACAAATTTATGAACACTGTGTACCACATAAAATAGGTCAGTAACCAGAATTCATATATAAGGCACCGGATTATTAGGGGAACTGTCGATTTTTGTTCAAATTAAAGGATTTTAAGTGTGTCTTATGGTCCGAAAAATACCTTAATAATTTCAGGAATCGCCGAGCCAGGGAATCAGAGTTTGATTATAAATGTCACTACGTCAAGGTAATACCTAACTTAAAAAATACCAAACTTAAACTAGCTTGAATAACTGAAATTAATGTTTCCCTACTAATTGGTGTAGCTGAGTTTCAGATGCTGAAGGTTTACAAATTTAAACATCTCTGTGTTTGAATCGTTTTGCTCACATCGCTGGTGCTCTTCAGGTCTAAAACATCTTGGATATTGACAAATAATTAGTCTGCAAAATGATTAGCCTGGTTTACAGTAATATTATTATTATAAAATCTTGCAAAGAAGTAGAGCTATGAGATTTCAGGATGAGTAAGTAATTAGTAATGTAGCAAAAGACAGAAAACCCACCTAAACTTGTAAATTCTTGGTTGAGGATTTTCAAATAGTCTGAAACTTTTCAGCCATGCAGATATAAAAACTGTTTAATTTTTAAATTATTAAATTTTTAAGTTATTGTAATATTTAAATAGTCTTTTTGTTTGGAGTCCTTCCTGAATATTTACCAGATTTGGAAGAGTTATTGTTCTTACATGACTTTGAAAAATGTCTATGTAATCTCTGAAATTGGTCCTTTAAACTGTGTGCTGTAATATGTGATTGCTGAGGTGATTTTTGGTCTTTTTGTTGCTTTCGCCTTAAGTTCTTGGTAAGTATGTTTTTATGTTTGAGCTGCAAAGCCAACTGCACATTTCATCAATGTTTGAAAACACAGATCCCTCACTAGTGCAAAAGTTTTTATTAGATCTTTCCATTGTTGAGAGGTGCAAACATGGGTGAGATGAGAAATTTATCAACAATTATTCTAGCACTGAAAAAAAAACCCACTGCCATGAATTGCTTTTATGGTATTTAGACTCATACAAATATCACAAACACAGTTTAAAAATACAATGTTCACTACAAATAAATGAAATGCATTTGAAATTAAAATGTATAAACGTTTTTGAAGTATTTTTACACATGTTAATCAGTCACAGACCAGGTTGAAATAAGTATGTGAACTCTTGTATTTAATAATAAGTGGAACTTGTATAGTACGTTTAACAAAACTCAAGGTCTCAAACAAAATACAGCCGCCATAAAGTAAACTAAGAAAAGTCATTATCGCTATTAATAACTATTAGCAGTAAAAGTGTTGTTTGTAGCATTAGTTGAGGAGCAATTGGTTTTTAACCAATTTTGTTTTATTGGTTTAATTGTCCATTGTTATTTTTCTTACATTACATACTTTTGTCTTTTGGATAATTGTTGTCTTAAATCAAACATTTAAAATTCGTGATGCAGCACTACTGACATTTCTCTGTAAAGGTTTTCCATACTATTTTAAATTAAGTTTTGACTTTGTGATTCCAAGCTATTCAGACCTTAAGGTAGCAAAACAGCAGCATTTAATTTGAACTGGGAAGCATCTCAACAAACCAGTTTGTTTCTTCGTGTTCTGCTCTGACATGTTTGACTGAGACATGGTTCACATGAACAGTTCTATCTTAGAAAAACAGAATCAGACTTTGCTTTTATGCTTTTATTAACTCCAACCTAATCACTGGTTCACATACTTTTTCCAGCATGGAATGTGAATAATAAATAATAAAATATCTGTTAATAGACGTGAAAAGTACAGTTGTGTTAATAATTCAAATCATTTTATGTTAATACAGAAGTATAAACTTTTGTAGGAACTGTAAATTGATTCTAATGAAAGTTTCAACTTCAGTCATTTTCTTTGATTTAAACAGTGTTGTGTTTACAGATATGGGTTTTATTAAAAAAAGAGCAAACCCATTATCATGTATCTCATTAATAATATAGAAGGTGTCTTAAATATCTAGAGTCTAGTGTGGCTGCAGATTCAATGCGATAGATATAAATCATGAACACTCAGTTCCATTTATGTTCCATATACGTAGATACTGATCACAGTATACAGGAGGACAGAGCGCTGCCGGTGTTACATATTCTCACAGTATTTTACCACATTAAGCTCGTCTCACCATTTTGTATCTCCTAACAATAAAACTACACCTAGTTGTTGTATTTCAGTGTCTGCTGTTTCACATAAACACCATTAGGCTAATCGGCCTTGTTGATTGGAATCATTTCCTGATTTATTGTAGGAAAATTATTATTATGCCTACAAATTTATGGTTTTAACAAAACTACGTCATAATTAACATTTCAACATTCAAATTTGGTCAACATTTGAAATTCTTATGGTTGTACAGCTAAACCATGTTCCACTTTGTATGTGTCTTCGTATAGGACTCATTAAATGAAACAACGCAAAAGTGTGATGATCTTCAGGCAATGGGTAAATAAAGTAGCTAATCAGTTGGTAATTAAGTAATATTTCCAGTTTATAAACCTATGATTAAATGCCACCTCCATGCCAACAAACTGTTTGGATCTCATTCCAAAAGAAAAGCATGTTTTAATGATCTAATGTAAGAGCCCAGAGTTCAACAGTCAATACTAGAGCCCAGTTCTGTATACAGATGAGGTGGAATTTAGCATATTAACTAACACCAGTAAAAGTGGATTTGATGTAAAAGACAGTTGGTTCTACGGGAATGAATTCCCACTGTTTTGTATGGACGAGGATCTATGTTGGTGTGGCACAGGACACGGTCGTAGATTCCATGAAGTAATAGATTTGGAATGGAAATCTTATTGCTTACCGCCAGTTGTTTGTTGGATCCAAAATGTAGACAAACGCCCACTAAGTGGATCCCTCAAGCTTTTGACATGACCGTTCCAGTCCAGTGACCTGAGCCAACTTGGAAAAACTGTAGACTGTAGTTGTGCGCTGAAATTTTCCTGCGACCACAGGATTTAAGAATAACTATATGTACTGAACTATTTATAATTTCCAGTTGGTTTTCCTTGTTTTTGTTTAAGGTATTTCTGTAAACCTACTGTACCTGTACCTTTAAGCCCAAGGAAGTTTGTTCCCTTTTTGAGTCTTGGTCCTCCTAAGGTTTTTTCCTATTAACATTTAGGGAGTTTTTCCTTGCCACTGTTGCTCAAATTGGGAATAACATAAGTTGCAAAGCTGCTTTGAGATAATGCTCCATTTGTAAATAGCGCTACGCAAATAAATTTGACTTTAGACTGAACTGAAGGGTAGAATCCATGTGAGGACCGGGTTCATTATTCTCCAGTCTAATTAAGCATTGCAGGAGACGAATTAATTTTCTTGCTGACAAAGGGAGATTTCAAAAAGTAGATTTCTCTCCTATTGTAGTAAAGTAAATTTTGTGCCACTAATGTATTATTTGTGCTGTACATGTGAACCTCTGATAGCAGTTCAGTTTAGTCTTTCAACTCAAAACGCCAGTCAGATTCCTTATATGGAATGTAATTATGGTATTACTCTAAAAAGACCTTTGATGGCACTGGATATTTTACTGTTATACCATGTTTTAATAGGTGTTACCTGTGAAACAGCAGATAAGTTGTGACCCTTTAACAACTCCACCTTTTTTCTTCAACCAATTAATAATTAAAATAGAAAAACTAACAGTAACCCTGAATGCCATTTGTTGTTTGTACGAACCAGAACTATGTACTATTCAATTTAAAGCCGTTTCCAGTCTGAAACTTTAAACTGATGAGTAACTTTGTGTTTAATGTCAAATTTATCATTCATAACACAATCTTTATTATGATATGATAAGAGATCTGATAATGGTTTAAATTTCGGGAAAGCCTAATGACAATAATGTTTCATTATTATTTATATCCAATTGGTGCACAAAACACAAACTGCCACTTTACCCAGTTATAAGAAAACATGTTTCCAGAGCCACAATCTGTGTACGTTACATTACTTGCTGTTCCTGTTGGACAACTCATGGCATTCAGATCATTGTTAATAAATAGTCTTAACGAGTTGAGTGATGCTTGTGAAGCAGCGATGAAATGTGCAGTGTTGCAGCCACTCGAGCAGAATTAATGATTTGTAATTGCTGTATGACTGTATTTCAGTAATACTAGAAATGAAGAATGATGTAAGTATGTTTTCTTGTGACAGGTGTAATACTTTTTAAGCACTTGTGTAAGGAAGAGTAACAGCTCTAGAGTTAGTTTACGCTATAAGGCAGGAGCTGGAGGATACAAGGGCTCTTAATTATTAAAAGCTTAGCAATTAATGCAATCAACTTTAGTGTGATGTGCAATTAGAAAATTTATTTAATAAAGTATTATTAAATCAACTATATGTCATTATATTATGTCAACTATAATTGAGAGTATTTATACAGATACTATTTAATGCATAAACAGTCACATTTTGTGATTAAAGTCAAACCGTGCTCGGTCTTATTAATTAGTTAATGATTTATAATGATTCAAACATGCAAAGAAATAAAGGCCACATATTAATTATATTAATTTAAAAATCTACCTTTTAGTGAAATAATGTTCTAGTTTATAAAAGGTTTAATTAAAAAAACCTTATTAACAAAATCCAAAGTGAACAAATGAGAGATCTAAATCAGTATTTAGTGATCACTCTTTGCCTTCAAACAATGTCGGCTTTCGTAGGTACAGTTATGCACACTCTCCTTCGGTGTCAGGCTCTGTGAGGCCCATATCATCGTTTCCTCTAATCTTTGTTCTTCTTTACGCTTAAGATGGTTCTTAATTAGTTGTCTCAATTTATTCTGCAGCAGGATAACAACATAACCTGAACATGCAGCCAATGAGACGGCGCCCTGATGGTGTTGCATTATAGATAAAATCCCCAAATCCGTTTGCTGAAATCTAGCCCAAACTTGCAAGGAATCTCTACGATGCTTCACTGTCTCCTGCAGTCACTCATCATTGTGTTGCTGTCCAGCCAGTCAACAAACCCCCTTCTGTTACAGACGAATATTTCAGATTTTGACTCATCACTCCAGAGCACCTACTGCCATTTTTGTGCAGTCCAGTTCCTCTGTGTTTGTGTGTGGTTGAGTTTCTTGCCCTTGTTTCCACATCAAAAGTATGACTTTTTTGGCCACAGTTCTTCCATGAAGACCTCTTCTGGTCCGATTTCTTCAACCAGTAGATGGGTGTTCCTGGGTCCCACTGGTTTCTGCCAGTTCTGAGATTCAGCTTTAAAGGGATGTCTTTCATTCATCTGGGAGTTTCCTTAGCTGACGGCTGCATCCATGGTCCTCAATGTTGCCCAAATGTTTGTGCTTCCTCAAAAGAGCTTGAACTGGACATCATGTAACCCCAATTTGATTTGAAATTTTTGGGTGCATACATGGTCTATGACTGGTGACTCTATTCCACAATCTCACCTTTGTAGCAGAGTTTGGCTGTTCCTCACCCTGTTCTGATGCTTTTCAATTAATCACTGCGTTTCAACCTACATATGAAAATCATCACCATGTGTTTGATAAACAGTTGATGATCCATTTGATTATAATCCTACAGAATTCCTGACTTTGTATGCACGTGCCTAGGAAAACTGATTCTGTTTTAAGGTAGTGGTCATACCAGATAGACTTCTCTCTTCATTCACTTTGCATTTTATTAATTAATAAAAATAAACTCTGCACTTTTATTTTTGAAAGTATTCTTTCTTTGCAGATTTTAACAACCGCCTAAAACCTTTGTGAGCACATGCATGCACAAATTTAAAAAATGCAGATTCTTACATTTATTTTAACCTTTATTTAATTGTAGACTTTTACTTTAATTCGTTAATGTACAACAATTCTTTCATTGTGAGAATAAAAAAAAAAAAAAAAGGCTGGGATAGTACAGTATCTACCACTTTGTAATGTTGCCATTCCTTCCCATTTAAACATTTAAAAGATGTTGGTTTGCCACCAACGATATTGAAGTTGGTAATGAAGTAAATCAGGTGTTGTTGTTTTTTTTTTTGTTTTTTTTTTGGGTCCTATTCTTCTTGTAAACATGCCTTAAGGTGGGCAATACTACGGGGTTGATGTTGCATTTTAGGCTTCAAAATTCTACAGACATTCTGTGTTTGGGAACAGGTCAGGACTGCAGGCAGGCCTGTTGTACACATTCCGTTATAATGTGTGCAGCATGTTTTGCATTGTCTTGTTCATAAATGGATGTTCCTGGAAAAGGTGTCATCTTAAAGGAAGCTGAGGTTCCTCTAAAAACTCTGTGTACATTTCTGTATTAATGCTCCTATCACAGAAGTGAAGTGTGGCTTTGCCATGGGCACTGCCAAAACCCCATACCATTACAGACAACCTGGCTTTGGGATTTGTTGCTGCTGATAGTCTGGATTTTCCTTTTCATCTTTGGTCTGGAAAACACAGACCATTCTTACAGACATTTCTTACAAAAATATTTGGAAGACCAATGTGAAGAATCAACAACAAGTGGGACACAATCATGAAGTGGAATGAAATTTATTGGATATTTTAAACTTTTTTAACA
>JAVSBU010352463.1:0-10016 GCA_033118015.1 Loricariichthys derbyi
TATGGGGAAATAATTATGGAGGCAGAGAGACACAAATGACAAAAGAGAATTAATAATTGTATTGTAACTTAACATTTTTAGTAATCGGCTTATACATGGAAAACATTCTGGACAGGGTATCAGCCCCTCGCAAGACATCGCTCTCATTCACCAACAGACTAATTCTAGGGGTGTCTTAATGCAGGCAAAACACATATGTTGGAGGAAATATCACACGTGAAATAAAATATTTGAATTAACCATTGAAAAGAATGTATTCATATGTTGTCTAATGTAAGTGTCCTAACTCTGAGCTGATATTTAAAAAGAAACATCTTGGTCATGCATGTCCTATGTAGTACCCTAATACTGTGGTATCCATATGTTGTATATATTCTCACAGCTTCATGATACAGGATTTCAACTTGAATGGTATGTTAATCTTCACCCACCACTTTTGGAGGTGTTGCGCCACCTCTGAAACGGAATGCCCAGAGCAAGAGCTGAACACCAACATTTGCACAATATTTGTTTGCAAAGTCAGTGTGTTGGTATTGAGGAGAAAATCTGCTGGCTAAAGCTGGTTAAAACTGGATAAACCCATGCTTTATTCTTTTGAGTTATGATTTATAATGAAGCCTGTTCCAAGAAGTTACATATCTCACATATTTGTCCTGTAAATGATGACAGTAAACAAATGCCCAAGTGACATGAACCTGAAGCGTGAGTATGTTTTAGGTTCAGGGTCTTTGGGGTGAATTTGGGGGTGTTGTATATTTTCCACTTTTGCACTGGGACACCAGGAAAGGAAAGCCTGATGTGATTCACTGATGAGTCAACAGCCAAGAGCTATAAAGCCACGGCACTGATGGAGCCTAAGCATGACAGAGCTAGCTCACCTAAAGGTAAGATCCACTGTCTCACTCTCTATATAAGCCTGACCTGGTGAATATTGACTAAATGGCAATTACACTTTATTTACTTGATATGCAACTTTTTTTTTTAAAGAAAATGTCAGTTATAGTGACATTGTATTATAATGATTTATACTTGACCATAACATTATTCTAAAATTAGGAGACAACCAAATGTTAAATTTTACCTGGCTGTATATGTGTCAATAAATGTTTAAAATGAATCATCATATATGTTCATATATGTTCAATAATTTCAGCATGTAATTGGATCTTATAGCAACTCAGTGTATGTATTTTTTTTTTTTTTTTTTTTTTTTTTTTAGTACATTTGTGTGTTCATCGTGACAGGGTCCTTAAATAATAAATAGGGTTTTAAACATTTATAATACACTTGTGTCAGCACCAATGACTTGTGAAATCTAAATTTGCATCCCTGAGAGTCTGGGTTCAAACCCTCAGCGGGACTAACAATGTGAAAGTCGAGGGGTGCAAAAATGGAACCCTTGTATACTATACAGGCCCTCCCCTGTGACCCTGATCATAATAGAATAAACAGTTGTAAAACATGATGTTTTGCTTTTTCTTTGTTTAATAAATGTTTTAATATGTTTAATTATTATTATTTTTTTTTGTAGGAAATTGTGAAAACTATGGCCGTGTATCCAGCTCTCCTTTGCTCCTGTGTTATGAGTGTGCTTGCACTCTGTCACAGCCGTCCTCATCCTATAGACAGCTTCAAAGCCATTATCAGAGAGCAAGCCAACACCATCAATGCCAGAATCCAGGACTACAAAGATACGGTAATTTGTGTGACAAACCTATAAGTCAAAAACATTGTGAGTGTATCAGATGTAAAAGTATTGCTTGGTGGGGGAGAGACATATTGGCTGCTCACTTTATTAGAAACATATGCACTATAGAGGCACAAGTAAGTGAATACACAAAAGTGACATCCAGAATAGGCTACTAGTCTGGAAAAAAGTGCAGGTGAAGTGCAAGTTTATCTCGTAGAGTGTGACATCAGGGCTCTGTCAAATCCGGTCAAGTTCTCTATCATTGTTGACAACTCATTCATTTATAAACTTCAGGAGGACAGATCATAAAAGTGTTATTGGGGAGGTAATAAACTATAAAACTTTTATATTGAGAGCCACCAATGTGTTGAATACTACCCATTATACTGCTTGTTTATTGAGATTGCATACCTGTATTATTCCTTTTATGAATCTGTTCATGAGCACTTAGGAAAGAGATCACTAATTAGAATGGGTGTCTACATTATTTGCCCCACACAGGGCACCGTATTTATCCACCTTGTTGGTATAAAGCTTATATTGCATGATCAGATTGGTCAGGTGCTGCTGGTTGGAGGCTTGTAGTCACAAGACTATTCCTATCCCTGTAATGAGCAAGTTGTACTGCTACATGTGATATACTAGTACTGGCACCACATGCTACATCAATGTTGTGCTGACAAATAGAATATCAATGATTGTATAGGGGTGGATCCTTTCATTTCACAAAGGGGAAGTCAAGTTAACTACAGTCAATAGAAATACACTTGTGGATCCGAACAATAACATTGAAACCACCATACCTCTACACTCGTTCAGCTCAATTTACAAAATAGGTGCACTTTGTAGTTCAATTACAGAGTAGTCCATCTGTTGCTAGACTTTGTTAGTCCCCTTTTTCTGTTCTTCAGTAGACAAGATCCCTATGAAGGAGCTACTATTAGGGTGGTGAATCAATCTCAGCACTGCAGTGACACTGATGTGGTGGTGGTATGTTGGTGTGTGTTGTGCTGGTATGAGTGGAACAGACACAACAGTACTGATGGAGTTTTTGAAAACTGCCCATTTTCCATCCACTTCATTAGTCCCCACCTACCTTGTTGGTCCACCTTGCCGATGTAAAGTCAGAACAGTAGCTCATCCGTTGCTGAACAGTTTTGTGTTATATTCTAGCCCTTCATAACTGGTCACAGGATGTTGCAAACAAGACTCTACAGGAAGGATATTTTTGTTTGGTAAACTATCCCGAGTCCAGCAGTGACACTCAGGACAGTAAATACTAACACACCACCACCACATCGGTGTCACTGCAGTGCTGAGAATGATCCAGCACCCAGATACCTGTGGAGGTCCTGACCATTGAAGATCTACTTTACTTACTAAGTCTGTAGACCAACAGATGGACTACAGTTTGTAATTGTAGAACTACAAAGTGGAGATGACAAAATGGACAATGACTGTAGAAACAAGGAGGTGGGTTTAATGTTATAGTAGTGTATATGAGTAGAGGTGGACAAAGTACAAAAAGTCTAAGTACGGATACTATTGGTCAAATGTTACTCTGATACATGTGAAAGTTGTACTATTGGATTTTTGCTCAAGTTAAACTACTTGCTTTTAATAATACTCAATTATTACATGTACATTAGATTCTACACTGTTTTGACAAGACTTAAACGTGCTTAAACAGAGGAAGGACTTCAATCAACGTTTTTCATGCTACCTATTTTGCAAACGTATGTTTGTGGTCAGTACATCAAAAACTTGACCACAAGGTTATGGCAACTTGGCTGGCAAAAAGATAAGTCGAAAGACATTTTAATAGTCATAGTGCATAATTCAACATTATACAAGTTTTTACAGCCAATGGCTTTTCTAGTGTAAAGGCAGACACTTCATTTCATTTCAAGCTTTCACCAGGAATTAAACGTTTACGTACATCGATATGCTTCTGCAGTTTGGATGGTTGAGTTTTGATAGGCTGTGATGAGGTTCATTTTAGCAAACAAAGTAAATATTTATAACAAAATTAGTCTTTAACCTGTTCAGAAAACTGAAACACAGTTCAAAGGTATGGCCATGGGTAAGAACACAGTGCTGAGGGCCCATATTGTTCTTCCATCAACTGAACTGACATCAAATTCAAAAATGCTTGCTGAGGAATCATTAACTTGATGTGACCTTATTCTACTGATTTTTAATAGGTAATCTTTGTCAGTGTCACATTAGAAAAAACACCAGCACCTAGGACCTAGATAGATGTAGTACAGTGAAAAATTCAATATTTGTCTTTAGAATGTAGTGAAGTTGTAAGTCTGCAATACACAGTGGTGCTTGAAAGTTTGTGAAACCTTTAGAATTCTCTACGTTTCTGCATAAATATGTCCTAAAACATCATTAGATTTTCACACAAGTCCTAAAATTAGATTAGATTAGAAAAGTCTGCTCTTCACAATGCATGTTTGTGGAAGTGTATCGTGGCACGAGCAAAAGGACATTTCTGAAGACCTCAGAAAGAGTTGCTGATGCTCATCAGGTTGGAAATTGCATTCCATTGCACTGCATTCCAGCATAAGAACATTTCCCCATCTGTGAAACATGATAGTGGTAGTGTCATGGTTTGGGCCTGTTTTGCTGCATCTGGGCCATCATTGATGGAGCAATGAATTTTGAATTATATCACAGAATTCTAAAGGAAAATGTCAGGACAGAACTGAATCTCAGGAAAAGGTGGGTCCTGCAGCAAGACAACAACCCTAAGCACAAAAGTCGTTCTACCAAAGAATGGTTAAAGAAGAATAAAGTTAATGTTTTTGGATGGTCACGTCGAAGCCCTGACTTTAATCCAATCAAAGTGTTGTGGAAGAATCTGAATCAAGCAGTAAATGTGTGGAAACCCACCAACATCCCAAAGTTGAAGCTGTTCTGGTGCTATTACATAATATGTAATAGTAGATAATTTCCCTCAATAAATAAATGAACAAGTCTAATATATTTGTCTCATTTGTTTAATAGGTCATATTTATGCAGAAATATAGAAAATTCGAAATGGTTCACAAACTTTCAACCACCACTGTATATAAGTAAAGTACAGATATTTCAAAAGCACAGCTGAGTGCAGTACTCAAGTAAATGTACTTCTTGACTGTCAGTGTGTTTATAAAATATCTAATGAGTGAACCTACAAAGTGTAGCCAATAAACTGGTCCTCAGTATGAGACACCAGTATGAACCAGTCTTTAACTCTTATGATCTTCTCACACAGATGCAGATAGACCACATCCTGGATGGGTCCGGGCTGCTCCCCGAGCTGCAGGTTGACAAGCCCATCGAAGGCCTCAGCTCCATGGTGGAGACCCTGAACACCTTCCAGCAAGTTCTGCGCAGCTTACCCAAAGGGCCCATGAGCAAGGTGAATAATGATGTCAGCACACTGCAGGAGTTCCTAGAAGGCCGGATGAGCTCGCTGCAGTGTACGCACAGCAAAACAATTAGTAAGAGCCTGGAGGCCTACCTGAAGACCCATAGCACATATCACATCACGGTGGGCCAAGTGACTCTGGGAAGGCTGCAGAAATACTTACAGAGACTCGTACAGAACTTAGATCAACTAAAAACATGCTGAAAACATGCGCAAAGACTGGGGTGGGTGCATTTTAATTATGTTGTATTTATTTATGGACATATTTATGAACGAAAGAACTATTTTATACATTTAAGAACTATGTTATGTTTTGTAAACGTATTTGAAGCCTAAATGTGCTTATTTGATTGTTGGACATTGAGCAGGGGTTTGTAAATAGGAGATCATGACTGCATTCCTGTTTCCCCATCAACTTCCATTATTAATCATAGCAACATTAGGCAATCTTGGCATTCATAGACCAAAGTATACATACTTTTTTTTTAAACAAAGAGGAGTTCCAAGCACATGCTAGCACTCGACCTCCCAGGATGTTAGCAGCTATGTGATAGGACTTATGGACAGGACCTCTCTGAACCAAGGCGGAAATATCCAGCATGCAAGAAATTTAGGAATGCAAAGGGAATTCTAAGCTGATTTAATGTTTCATGTGTGCAAACAAGCGCACAATTGCACCCTCAGACTTCATGCACGCTGACCTCACCACCAGCCAACTGTTATCAGTGACATCAGAATTTTTCCCGGAAGCCTTCTGAAAGGTTGTGCTGGGAAACAAGGTTCTTCTTTCCCTCCCTATGAACACCAGCATACACTCTGGTCCGAATGCACTATGACGTCTCAAATAAATATTGTCTGTCATTTCATATGCTAAACATTAAAAGTTCTTGATGAAAAACACTTGTAAAGTGTCAAGTGTCATTAAACACTGCCAAAAGAACAGCCACAGTACTTCAAGTGATAACTCTTAAGGATTAAGTGACAGAGCTACAAAGTAAAGCCTAAACAAAGCCAAGGAAGCCAGTTATACAGCATCATTTACGTCCATCTGTCTGCTTGATATAGTAGGAAAATTGTCCTGCCAGCTAAAAGTGCTGGTGTTTAATGAGACAAGGGTTTGTGGATTTAAAAGGCAGTAGAGTTTTGTATAATGTTGAGCATAAAAACTGAAAAATAACATTCACAGTACTTTATTAATTTATACATCATTTGCTTTTTACAGTTTCACTGCTCAAGTGTTTTTATAGCTATTATTTTTTGTACTTAAAGCTTTGTAGTGCTTATATGGTCCCTTGTTTTTCTACTTGCTTTCTTGGTTTTACCTTATTATGAAGACTATTTAATGCTCACAGCAGTT
The DNA here is from genome assembly GCA_033118015.1 of Loricariichthys derbyi. Lineage (NCBI taxonomy): Eukaryota > Metazoa > Chordata > Actinopteri > Siluriformes > Loricariidae > Loricariichthys > Loricariichthys derbyi. The sequence continues at coordinate 6,469 of JAVSBU010352463.1, forward strand.
TGTTGCTTCCCAGGAACTCAAATACATGATATCTCTTTCTTTTCCAATGAAATGAAACAAGTGATGTAGCATGCCTGACTGTGTGCGTGCCAACCGGCATTGCAAATATTGACTTCCACCCACCAGCTCACCAACCACTTATCCGTAATCTCCAGTTGTCAATGCTTCTGAATATATTTGATGACTATAATAGAGCAATGGTACATAAAAGGCATTACCTAAGACATGGCCAAGGCCACTTCAAGAGGGCCAAAGTCCATAAACACAGAGGTGTGTAATTACAAAAACAAGACCAATAAAACAGATAAAGATGCATTCCATTTCCTTTTTATATAGAAACATTATTGTCACGGTCATTACTCACATTACTGAATCACATTACTGTCTCTGGATGAATTATTAATTTGGGCAAAAACACATCCGCAACAGTTCATTCGCCTGAATTGTGCATGTTTTTGCCTGAATTACTGATTCATTCAGAGACTTACATTAAAATAACATAATTTAGCAGACGCCCTTATCCAGAGTCACATACCCAAGTAAGTGTGTGTTAAGGGTCTTGCTCAAGAGCCCAACAATGGCAGCTTGGCAGAGGTGGAATTTGAACCCTGAAACTTCTGGCTGTACGTTAAACATTAATCCATCACATTCCCCCACATTCCACCTACTCATGAGATTATGGGAATCAGCTTTCTGTACTTAAAGTACAAATTTACATTCAAAGCCTACTGTCCAAAGGCACCTTCTTGAAAATGCTTTGTACACCAAATATAACCAGGTAAATAGATCTGTATTTCTATTACATTGCAATATGTCTGTCTTTTGTTCCCCTGTGTTATATGTCCTGTAAATAACTGTGAATTTATCTTGTATATAGAAATCTCTATTCCCATTATAGTTTTTTTTTTATTATTATTTCTATCTTTTTATATTCACTTTGTAATAGTTAAATCTTTAAACCTTACCCATGTACTGTACCTCGCTGCTGAGAATGTGAATTTCCCCAGTGTGGGACTAATAAAGGTATATCTTATCTTATCTTACTTATTGTTTTATGTTTTCTTTTTTCCTGTTTTCCTGATAAGGGTCTCGGGCTCTGGTACCTATCCCTTGGGAAGACAGCGTATAATCAGACCCTGGGTGGGTCATCAGCCTATTTTTGTAGATAAACCCCTACTTGGGTTCCTCAATATTAGATCGGATTAGATTCAATTTTCTTGTCATTGTGCAGAGAACAAGTACAGAACCAATGAAATGCAGTAGCATCAACCCAGCAGTGCAAAGATAGAGATGTTACTTATAACACAGTTAAAGTGCTTATGAGGGTGCTTAATTTATTAATTGTTAATTACCTCAACTTTTTACCAATGTATTTTCCTTCCACGTTTTTGCTTTTTTTTCTTCTAAGAGGGTTTTCTACTAGATTTTGGAACGTGACTGTGAGGTCAGCTTCTGATGTTAAGACAATAAGGTCACTTTTGGCACTCTGGAGCATTTTTAAGGGGTCTGATGAAGTTGAGGTCAAGGTTCTGCAACAGCTGGCCAAGTTCTCAATTAAATTTGGCAAAACAATTCTCTAGGGACTTTGTTTAATGATCAGCTCTGCACTGCAGACCATGACAGGTGAAATTCATTAGTAGAAGCCTCGTGCTTGCTTTTAGTTACTATTGTGCCCTGGTTTATAAAATGGCTGAGCACCGATGATCCGCTGCACCTGTACAGCCAGTTACAGTGGACAAGAATTACCACGTTTCTCAGAAGAAAAGAAAACCTGTTTACTCCAAATGTGGCAAGCTGTTGTTGAATTCCATCGCTAGTCTGAAGGCTTAGAGAAATTCTTTTTGCCATAAATCTTTTTAGGAGTGAGAGGAACCTGGATAACAGCTTACTTCCCAGTCCAGTGGCATATTTAAAGGGCTTAGGGTTTGAAGTAAACACATCCACACTGCATCTGAGATTAGATTTAAACAAATTCATTGTTCTTGTATATGAAGAATCACATTCTGCTGAATAAGCTCAAGCACCTGCCCACAAGATCAGAACTCAAGCAAATGGGCAGATGTAGAAAAAGTTTCTGCAACGTCTAATATTTAAGTTTGAGCCTTGCAGTGGTCGTGATATTTTCAGATAGACAAAAAGTACAAATAAATCCCCTAACATGAGAATATCAGGACTGTCAAAACAGAAGAGTGTACTTTTAAAACTAAACAACTGACTGTATTTACTTTATAATGTTCATAAGTTACTGTAGAGATTTACACAAACAGGACACAGCACATTCTGGATAAAAGACCCTCATCAGGTGAGAAAGCAGGGAGTCTGAGAGGCGTTTATTTAAAGTGCCATGAATGTATTAATATAAATCTGATGCAGATGTAGTAATAAACTAATTACTAATGCAATATGTTAATGTAGCAGTAGTAATAATAATGTAACAAAGTATAGTAATAAGGTAGTTATAATAATAGGAAAAATAAAGCTAATAAAACATCTACTAGAGTTTAGTATAAACCAACTTCAGAAACAACTTGCAGCTACTGCTCTGAAAATAATACTAATAATTATAATAATAATAGTAATGATAATGTTAAATAATAAAAATAACAATAATATTAGCACTAATAATGATATTCATAATAAAGATAATAGTCCTAATAGAAATAATAACAATTATATTAATAATAATAAAATTAATAGTAGAAATAATATCGTATTTTAATAACATTAATAATAATAACAATATGTTATATATAATTATTGTTGCATTTATTAATATTATAAAATAAATATAAAATTAATAACAACAACAATAATAATAAACAACACAAATTATAATAAATATAATATTCATAATTACTACTAGTACTACTACTACTACTACTACTACTACTACTACTAATAATAATAATAATAATAATAATAATAGGCAGTTCTGTGTGCGTGTGTTCGCACTTACAGGCGCTCGGTGTTCCGCGGGATGTCTCTCGGAACGCTCCGCAGTCCTTGCGCGTGGCAGTCCACAGTAGTCCCAACGCACGAGCATTGAGCCGGGCAGAGCTGCGCGCGCGCCCCGCCGAACCCAACAAGGGCGAGCGCCGCAGCCACCGAACAAACGGCCGCCGCGCTCCAGACGCGCATCTTTTCTTCTCGTTCCTTACAGAGAGAAGAAAGAGGAGGAAGAACAGGGCCGGTGGAGCTGGAGCTGCGCAGTCAGTCCAGAACCAGGGCTCCAAAAGAAAAAGTTCCCTTAAATGGGTCAGAAACCGGACACGCGCTCGCTCACGCGCTCATTCATTCACTCACTCGCGATGACACACACATACATACATATAAGCATATACCTACACACACACACACGCGCGCAGATATAAACACGCGCGCATCCACGCAGGATTCCGTCTGGAGTCGCTCCTTTACGGTACGGACCTGTCCCGTGCGCGTGCGTCTGTCATCCTCGCGCTTCAATCAGATTCTGCAAGTGTGTGTGTGTGTGTGTGTGTGTGTGTGTGTGTGTGTGTGTGTGTGTGTGTGTGTGTGTGTGTGTGTGT
>JAVSBU010352471.1:0-10016 GCA_033118015.1 Loricariichthys derbyi
CTTATTTTTCCCTGCTAGCCAATCAGAGTGCAGATTTTATTTTAGATAAAGCACTGATTTATTCTGTTTGAATGCATTGTTGATATTCATTAACGATAGAGAAGAAGTTCAGTTTATAATTAACGTTCCCTCAGACAGATGCATCGAACTCAGCCAGTCCACCAAGACAAGACCGAGCCCAAATGAGGTCGAGGTTGAGAGCAGACTCGAAGTACTACAGCACTAATTTCAGTGCTTAAGAATAATTTATCTTAAGAATAAACACATGTTTAAGAAGATTTTCTTTCTCAAGCCACTCTGGTGAATCTGGCCCCAGATCTCTGCGTTCCGAGCCACTTGGGTTCGTATCCAGCCTCTGGTGAGGTGAGGTGAGGTGAGGTGAGGTTTGTGTCTGTTAGTTTTGAACAAAATAGAGTGTAGATGTGAGAGTTTTTTAGCTTTGGAGATCTGAAATGGTTCAAGTATTAAAAACCACAGCACTAATAGTTACAGAAAAAGAGCCGGAGTGTGTGTGTGTGTGTGTGTGTGTGTGTGTGTGTGTGTGTGTGTGTGTGTGTGTGTGTGTGTGTGTAAGGGCCAAAGACATACATTACACACTCATGAGCACTGCCTGTTGAAAGCATTTCGTTGAACACACACTCATACGGCGGGGCAGTTACGCTCTTATACTGTAAATGTAAAGAAATAAACAATTAACATGTTTTTTAAGGGTATTTTTTTTGTATGACATGAAACATTACCACTGTTCATTTCCTCTGTGTGTGTGTGTGTGTGTGTGTGTGTGTGTGTGTGTGTGTGTGTGTGTGTGTGTGTGTGCTCGCTCTATTTATTAATTATGTAAATAACAGCGTTTTTTTCAGCATTGTACATTTTGTTTTTCCTCTTCTTGTAATTTACAAATCTAATATATATGTAAATAGGAATCTATACGGCTGCGAGTGGAGAAGCTCCCGCCTTGCTCCCTTTGCATTCGTCGTCCGTTTATCTCGTGTGATTTTTTAAGTATGATGGCTTGATTTTGATATCGCGTCCCTTCTCATGGTTTTTAATGTCAGAGAAAAAAAGTCTAATAAATCTAAACATGCAGTGTGAACAAGACTCTTCATCTCTGTCAGATAAACACAAACACAAACTCTATTCTCCAGTACAACTGTACATGCACAGATTTCTGATTCATATGAGAATTATGGGAAAAAATTTTTTAAATCACAACAATTTTAGCTTAGAAATTCAACAGAACAAACTGTAACCGAAGAAGTTTCACATTTCTTCATGTTTTTAAGTTTTTAAGCTCACAAATGTTTAGAAACTTTTAAGCAGACCTTTATGACGACCTTTTTACCCATGATTATAAATATGAGGTGACGCCAAGCCCAAATTCTTAGTCCTTCATCAACATAGGAAAGAGAACTAATAATAAGAATCATGAATAAAAATAATAATAATAGCAATAATTCTAAAAAATATATTTTATTATGTGTTTTATATTATTAATATTGTTGATTTTAAAATTTGTAAAAATTACAGAAAATAAGCAGTAATTAATGTCAAAAGTAGCAATAACATTATTATTAATAATACATACAATAATAAAACAACAACAATTATATTAATAATAGCAGAAATAATAATAAAACTCATTTATATTTTTATTATTATTATTATTATTAATATTATTATTATTATAAATTTTAAAAAACTACTCACAGGAAAGGAAATGACATACATTTAATTATTAATTAAATAAATTTAATGTCACAGTAACATAACATTATTTATAATAAAAACAACAACAACAACAACAATAATAATGATAAAACAGCAACAAAACAAATAAATAGTAATAATAATATTAATTGCTAATATATATACATATATCTTTAATATTAATTAGTATAAAGTTATTACTATTATTAAGATACAATATATCTATATACACACATTAATTTAACAATTGTAAAATTAAACACTGAAAAAGAAAAAAATATTGTGAACATATAAATAATAGTAATATATTATTTTTAAAATTTCATTATTATTATTAGTATTATCAACAAGTAAAAAATGTACAAAGACTTACCTTCTACGATTGATTTTGTCCTAACCAATCATAATGCAGAAAGTAGGACGATGCTAGCCAATTATAATGTGAGAGGGCGGGATTTGCCGGAATACAGGTGTGAAATTGCTTGCTTGTACGGAATGCCCTTGGAGCCTCAAACTAATCGTATTTAACTGCTGAATCTCAACTTTAATTACTATTTCTTATTAAATAAGGTCAGAATAATTTAGTTTTTTCTGCTCTGTGTATTTGAAGTGATAATCTGTCATAAAGAGGTTTCAGCCGCGGTGGTTAGCCTGCATGCTAATTAGCTTAATAAGCCTTAGGTGAGAGATTAACTGAAGTTCAGCCTGTTTTAGGTCTAGCTTTTATTTTAGTCACATTCTTACTTATTTAACTTTTAACCAGCATGTTCTTGTTTATATGAGAATTATTCCGCGGTCATTCAGGCTCCAGTCAACGAGAAAAAAAATCTAGCAGCAGCAGCACTAATAATAATAATAATAATAATAATAATAATAATAATAATGTGTTTACCTGTGGCAGGTAGTTTTATGCATAATAAAATGAGAAGAATAAAAAAGAAAGGAGGAAACAGTGAGACAAAAAGAGTGAAGGATAAATAGATAAAGGTGAAACTGCAAACAGTCTGACTTTTCACCAATAAGAGTAAAAATGTTCCCTCCTCACCTTTAAACATTTTAAATAAGGCTGAAATTAATCTTTATTTGTTACGAATTCTTTGCCTTTGTGCTGTGCACTTATAAAGTCTTCTGTAAAGGACAAGTAAGGTTTGGTTACTTTTAAAAACAACGTGTTTTTCAGTTCTTTTTATTTATTTATTTCTTTTAGTTTGAGCAACCATGGGGTTCATCATCTCCAAGTTCATGGACCAGAGCCTGAAGAAGCAGCAGGAGTTCATGCTGCACAACTCAAGACTCCAGGTAGAACAGATTAAAATGGAATTAAAAAAGGGTCGGGGGCTGAGGTCAGGGGATATTGTTTAATATCCAAAGCAGAATTAATTTTTATATTGCTTTTTACAATGGAGCATTGTCTCAAAGCAACTTTACAACTATAGATTATCTTGTAATACCTATGGATATTCTCAAATAGACCAAGCCTTGAGTGACAGTGGCAAGGAAAAACTCCCTAAACATTATTAGGAAGAAACTTTGAGAGCACCAAAACTCAAAAAGGGACCAAACCTCCTTGGACTTAATGGTATATGTAAGAATTACGTTATTAAGTAATTAAGTTCACAGAAATACTTTAAATGAATATAATCAGACAGAATTATAAATTGTTGTAGTTCAGTACATAAAGTCATTTTGTTACCTTGTATCCTTGGCGGGAAAGTCTTGGTGGCATAACCTCCTCATTTGATGGAAGGGGGAGGAAGTTACTGCCCTCTACAGTCTGAGTACGGTAGGACTGTGGTTTAAGAACAGCTTGGGTGAATATGGGGCAGAAGAGCATCTCAATGTGAAACCAGGAAGCAGAAACACCACAACATGAGCTCAAAGAGAAAATGTAGTTAGGCAGTGTTAAGAGTACAAAATCTACTGACATAAAAGAAAAATGTATCCAGTTTTATTTATTGTATCAGGTTATATTATGACCATTCATGTCATTTTAATTTGTCTTTTTTTTTTTTGTTCATTTTTAAAAATATTTTAGTTGTTTTAGGTTTTATAAGAGTTTTCAGTTTTTAAAGACTTTTTTTTCTTGAAAAGATAAAAACATGGTTTTTTTTTTTTTGGTATGTTAGACCTCACAGCAGCATATTTTAAATAAAGAACGATCATTAGAGATGCACTGAATTTAACTAACGTGATCTTTGATTTTATATTAGTTTCTTTAGAAGACAGCTTTTAAAGTCTTTACTTAGTTTTTATTTATGGTGCATCTTATGATGAAAGAGCGAGTGATTTATTTTTTTATTAATTTTTTTGGAACGTATCACGTTTGTTACATGGTGGAACGCTGGTGCGTCACGTCATCCGACCTTCCACAAACACAATCAGCTGGCACCGGTGATCGATCAGCACTTATGAGTGTTTACGCAGCAAGCAAACAGCTGCCTGATTCCCCCCCGAATGCTTCATAAACCCTGTTAGATCAGGTGGAGGAAAATCCAGGCATTTACAATAACAGAGATCTCAGGTGCTGAGCGCCTCGCGGCCACAGATCAATCAGCGGCCGTCGCATTAGCCCCCATAAACCAGGCTTAAAAATGAGGATTTGCTATCTAATCTCAATAAAAACGAGCGGCTCGCACCTCGTGCTATGGCCCCAGGCCAGCGGAAATGAGGAAACGATCACTAATGGCCTGCTGACGGCCTGTGTGAGGAAAAAACAAAACAAAAAAGAAGAGAGAAGAAGATTTAAAAACGCCAAACAGTTAGGCTAATTACACAGCAGCTCTCTACCATCAGTGCAATCAATCATCAAAAATAATTAAAAAAAACTTTTACTAAATCAGCTCAGAAATATTTGGGATGATTGGCAGAGACAGTTTGTTCTCTGTGTTATTATTTTTAAATATTTATCTACAGTTTATAAACCCTTACTGTAAGCTTATTAATTAAGTAACTTTTAATTCTCACTTCTTAATCTAAGCTGCCCATTTTTGACGTTTGTTGCTTCCTTAACCTGTAGGTTGAGTTTTTCCTTGTCACTGCGCTCTATAGGCTCACTCAGTGCTCTGTTATAAAAACTGCTGCCCAGATAAGTTTGACCTGATTTAGAAATATTTGAGCACAATATTACTTATTTTACTCCATTCATTTCCTCCATCCCTGTTTGTTTTTCTCATCCCTTCTTATTCTTTTTGCTTTTTCTTTGTTTTTCTCAGATTTCTCATTTCATTTCCGTTTCCGTCTTGTACTTCATTTACCGGTATTTAGTTTTGATTTGTTAGTTCTTAATTTCCCCACATTGTCTTCTTTCTTGGTCATATATTATTAATATTAACTTATTTTATATTCCTATTTATTTTTAATTTTTATATCTCTTTGTTCTACTTTATTCAGTTTAAATAAACAAAACTTGATCAAATAAAAGCAAAATGAAGCAAACCATCCTATTTAACCCAACTTATCTTGTTCAGGTGAGGGTCTGGACCTTAACCTGGACTTCACTGGGCACAGGTAATGCCCACATTAAGAGCCCAGCCCAGGATTTGAACCCTGACCCTAAAGTTAAGAAGTAAAGTCTAAATTATATCATATAGGACAAAAAAAAGTGAACATTTCTTTGAAAGTGACGTTAGTGTGTAGAAATGTTGCACTTAATTGTGTAACTTTTTCATTTGAATTACAATGAGCGCTCCTAACGTCACTGTTAATTGAGGTCCATTATGGACCGGGTCAACGAGGTCGACTGGCGTCTAATTAAGATGTCAGGCGGCGGTGACGAGCTGACTGATGCTTTGTTTCTGAGTGTAAAGCGAGCTCTTCACTGTCAGAGTCTCAACGTCACCGTTCAGCAAATTATTAAACTTCAACTCACTCTGCTGTGATATCGATTCTTCTCTGCTTACATTCTTTATTTAAGCTTCTGTTTTTAAAGACTTCGTAAGAATCAGTCTGCATTACATACTGATTTATTTAATCTTGTCTTATAGTTTTAATTTTAATTGTTATCATTGAAGAACGAATGAAAATGGTGTTAAATATCTTTTATTAAATAGTTATTCCGGTACCTTCTATAATGCTGCTGAAAATCAAAGGTTATGAATCAAAATCCAGAGACGTAACCAGCTGTTAGAGAAAAAACATCAACATCTGGTGAAAGTTTAGTAACAGGTCTGGTCAGAGAGACCAAAAGTACCCCTCCCCTCCCCCATATTTTTTGGTCTTTCCTTCGTTTCTTGTCCTTCAATTATTTGATTTTCATTTGTTAACTCTTAATTTCCTCCATATTTTATCTTTTATTAATTCATTTTGTCAGTTGTTTCTTGTTTCCATTCATCTTTTTATTGATTCTCTTTTTTCTTTTTTTATCTCCTCCTCTCAGTTCTTAATCATTTCATTTCATTCTAACTATTTTTTTTGTGATTGCACTTCTGAGTTTGATTTTAATGCCTGCCATTTATCTGTTCTTTCTTATTTACCTTTATTTTTGTCTTTGTCTTTTCTGTTTTTTATCTATTAACATCATCTATTGCCCTTTATTATTTTGTTTTTGTGTTAGCCCTTATTGTTCTCCTGTATTGCTGTTTTTTCTTTTATTAATTTGTTTCATAGTTTTCTTATTTCTGTTCATCTTTTTTTTCTTTCTTTGCTTTCTTACTTTCATCTGCTCTCTTGTTATTCTTGATCATTCCTTTTGTAACCATTTTTCTTTCTTTTCTTAACTATTTTTTTTGTTTGTGATTGAACTTTGTTTGAATTTAATTCCTGTCTTTTATCTATTCTTTACTTATCTTTATTTTTGTCTGTCTTTCTCTTTTCTTTTTTATATATTAACATTTTTCCACCAGTTTCCCCCAAATTTCTTTTTACTTTTCTTTTTTTTTTCTTAATTTCTCTTATATTGTTATCATTCTGTTTTATTTCATATTTGTTTTTTCTTATTTCCATTCATCTTTTTATTGATCTTTTCTCTTTCTTCACTTTCTTTATCTTCTCCTATCCATTCTTCTTCATTCTGTTTTCTCTTCACCCTTCTTTTCTTTTCTAAAATTCTTTCTTATTTCCTGTCTGTTCATCTCTTCTTTCTTTCCCATATCTTCTTATTCTATTTTTTTCTTTTTCTGTGTTATATTATTTTCACTTTTCCTGTCTTTTCCTTCCTTTAGTTTGTTTTTTGGTTAGTTCTTTATTTCCCTTTATTTTTCTCTTTCTTTCTCTGTTATTCATTCATTTCACATCAGTTTTTTTAATTATGTGAATCTTTTTTTCTTTATTTATTTTCTTTCTTCTTTCTCCATCTGTTGTTATTCTCCAGCATTACTTTTTCTGGTCACCATTTTTCTTTCCTTCTTTCTTATACTGGGACGTGTAATGGACTGAAAGAGTCTGTAAAGCACGTTGAAATAATTAAGGAAATATTAAAGTAACTCTGATATAATTGATTAAGAGCCTGTGGATATGAGGTGTGTACTTACTTTTGGCTGTCTGACTGAGTTTATGTGAAAGTTTGTGCCCGTGTGCGTGATGAAGCAGATCTGTTACGACGTTCTGACTCATTTGGATCTGATCCTGATCAATAGCTCTGATTTAATCCGGTTTAGCAGATCAGTCAGCAAACCTTTATCCAGGGAAATGTCACTGATTCTCCCTCTGACCACCAACTCACCCCTGCACCCGGTCACCGGGCTTCTTCAACGGACCATGACAGTCAGTAAAAGGCACAAAAGTATTGGGCCACCTACAGGAGCTTTAATATGGACTTTTACAGCTTTTATAGCTTCAGCTCTTCTGGAAAGAGGTTGTACTAGATTTTGGACTGTGACTATGGGGATCATCCAGGAGAGTGTTTGTGAGGTCAGACCCAGATGTTGGTACGAGAGGACCTGACTCAAAATCTCTGTTCTAATGCATCCTAAAGGGGTTTGATGGGTTTGAGGTCAGGGCTCAGTGAGGCCCAGTAAAGCTCATCCACCCCAAACCAAACTCACCAGATTATGCCTTCCCCAAATTGTTCCCACGTCCCTCCCTTTCCTTTCTCCTTTTCTTTCTTATCCTTCATTTATTTTGTTTTATTTGACAGTTCTTAATTTCTTCAGGATTGTTCATTATTTTTTAAATTAATTTATTTAGTGTCTTGCTTCTTATTTTGATGTTTCTTTTATCTTTTTTGCTTTCTTCTTTTCTCTTCCATTCTTATTCTCCATCATTTTGTTATTCTGCGTTCAGTTTACCAAAATCCCTCAGTTTTTTTTTCTTTCTTTCTTATCCCTTATTTTCTTTTTCTGTTTTATTCATAACACTTCTGTTCTTTCTTCCTTATTTCCCTTAATCATTGTCTGTCTTTTTTTTTTTCTTTTTTGATTGCACATAAGTATACAGAATTTAATTATTTACCAACTTCCCTCCATTTCTTCCTTCCTTTCTTTTTTTAATCCATTTTTTCAAATTTTTTTTCCAAAGTTCTTAGTGTACAAATGTCCTAAATCTCTTGGTTAGGCTGAAGCATTAAGATTTCCTAAAACCTCACAGCTTCATCCCTCCTCCACCAAACCTTCGAGTTGGCACAGTGCATTCAGATGGTAACGCTCTCCTAACGCTCTCCAACACCAAACCCAGAATTTCACTCTCGATTTATTAAACTTTGTTTGAATACTTTTGTCCTTCTCTTCACTTTCACTTTGTTTGATGTCAGTCATTCCAAATCTGCTATAAAACGAAGTGTGTAATTTAAAATAAGAGCTTTTACATCAATTAGACGATGACGAGCGACACAGCTCTTAAAGAAACCAACACAGCCTGTAATTTGCAGCACTTTAAAGCATGTCGAGTGTTAATATTAAATTGATGTTAAGTCACAGTTATAAAAAGCCGTTTCTTCTGTTTTTAGGATGTTAAAAAAAGAAAAGCTTAGCTATTACTCCCAGAAAAGGAAGGAAATGGGAACAAACAACAGCGACCTTAAAACAAAACACGGTCATGTGTAAAGGTCGAGCTTTCAGAGAGAAAAACACCCAGTGGAGGTCGAGACCCAGTCCACTTGAACTCTGTCCTCCTAAATGTCTCATGAGAATAATAATAATAAGATAATTAATGCATGATACATAAATAATAACAGATTATTTTATAGCCAGATGGAGATGGGAATGTTTAAAAAGATTTAAAGAATTAACCCCACTGGTTTAAAAGCACTGTTTGTTTCATCCTTAATTAATTAAATTAAATTGATTAAAATACACTTTTATAGATACAATAAAGAAAAACATGTGGGGGAAAAAAATCTGAGTGGACCTGTACCTGTTCAGATAACGAGGATTCAGATAACGAAGCTTTATGTTCATTAGGTTTTACATAAGCTTCCATCATGAAAGCTAAAAAAGCAGAGGGTTCTGCCAACTTTTTGTCTGTCTGTAGTTTTTCTTTTTCTGTTATTTATTTGCTTTCTTTCTTTGTTTACTATTTATTTACTAATTGCCTTTCTTTTACCTTTTATTTTTTTATCCTTCCATATCCATCATTTTTCTTCCCTTCTGTCATTAGTTTTCTTTTGCCTTTCTTAGCTTGGTTCAGTTTTGTATTGATATTTGATATCAATATGCTTTTCTTTCTTAATTCCTTTAAGTTGCCTGTATTCACATTCCTTCTATTATATTGTGTGTGTGTGTGTGTGTGTGTGTGCGCGTGTTTGTTTGTTTGTTTGTTTGCTCGTTTGTTTGCGTGCGCATTTGTGTGTGTGTTTGGCTGTGGGTCCCGACTTGCACCCTGTGCTACCTGAAGTGACCCTGAATTGGATTTAACCCTGGCAAGGAATAACATAATCCTGATTCCTTTTATAAAAATGCTTTTAAAGGGCTTGAATGAAAAAAAAGCAAAAAGTTTGTGTTGAATGTTACCTCTTGATAATAAGAGTGTGTATGTGTGTGTGTGTGTGTGTGTGTGTGTGCCTGTGCAGATGGAGCGTCAGATTCTGATGCAGAATGAGATGCGAGAGCGGCAGATGGCGATGCAGATCGCCTGGTCCAGAGAGTTCCTCAAATATTTCGGCTCGTTTTTTGGCCTGGCTGCTGTGGGTCTCAGCGCAGGGTGAGATTCTGTCCCCGCCTTTTTGGTGATATCTGTAAACCACCCCCCCACCCCAATCCCTGATCGGTAATCAATAGTTTATTGGAGCAGGAGAAGTACGGAGAAGTGCTGTGAGTTCAGGATCAGGATGAATCAGAGCCCCGGTGCAGTGGCATTTAACGTGCACGCGCACACACACACACACACACACACACACACACACACACACACACACACACACACACACACACACACAC
>JAVSBU010352489.1:0-10015 GCA_033118015.1 Loricariichthys derbyi
GGCATATCTCATGTGAATACCATCTATTGGCACAAAAGGACGATTTACCATCATGTCCTGTGTTTCATAATTCTGTTATCTATGTTTATTGGAAGATGGTATAGGGAAATGTTGATTATTGCTAGTTTTCACCCAGATTACTGCTAAGCATCAGTCTTCAGAGGGGGTTGCTATTAATAGCATTATTAGTAAGTGGATACTACATATTTTAAAATGCTGCTGTACATCTGATGCTGTCAAAATCTAGTCAATGTCGTTGTGTTGAAGATGGTCCACCAAACCATGTTCAGCATAGGGAACAAGAGATGCAGGAACCATAATAAAGTAAAAAGTACTTACGTTCATGTAGTGAGTCACGATTCCTCTGAAGCAGTGTAAACGACTGGAAATCCTTAATCATTGCGTGTCACTTCCACTTCACTTTCCGAATATAGCACGGTCTGTTATGTTCTTATAAAATGGCAGTCTGACGATAATTTTATCTGATAATACTGAAGAATTTACTCATGCTGATTGTTATACATTATAGAAGATAGTAAACCCAGTTTTTAAATATATTTTTTTAATATTTTTATAATATTTTTGCATTGGAGTTAAATTCTTTGTTTAATTGGAGCTTCAGATGCATTAGGTGACCAAATTAACTTTTACTAATTCAGTTAGCTGATCTATTTCTGCTTCTTTGGTTATGGTCATGCAAGGTTCTACTCCACATCATACACTGTCAGTGCTATGATCTGGGGTTGCTGAGGTTGGTTGGGTCTAGGCTCAGCAACATTATGTGCCCAAAAGATTAGTCAGCTGACTACTTGAATATACTGAATGACCAGGGTATTCCATAAATGGATTTTTTCTCATTTTCATACATGGATTGGCCACCACAGAGTCCAGACCTGAACCTCTCGGAGAATCTTTGGGATGTGCTGAAGACGATACAGTAGTCCAAATCTTCCATCATCAGTACAAGATCTTGGGGGAAAAATTAATGCAACTCTGGACAGAAATAAATATTGTGACATTGCAGATGTTTGTGGAAACGTTGCCACAGCGAATATGTGCTGTAATGAAAGCTAAAGCTGATCCAACAAAACATTGTGAACTTTTCATTGGTCAGGCAGTGTACTTGTGTATCTTAGTGCAGGTTATCTTTTGCAGGCCAAAGATCATGCTAAGATTGGTCTCAAAGAAGTGAAGAGTCGTCTTAAACAAAAGGTATACATACCCACAAAAGTGCATCAAAAATGTACACAACATATCTGACATATGACTCTTTGCAGGAGTTGACAGACAATGACCACTATAGCAGCAGAGATGAGCCTAGCCCTACTGATTTGGTGCCCACACACTATAAGGGTGTGCAAACCTGTGAACAGAAAAAAACGATTACTGTGCACTTTGGAAGGGTACGTATGATATGTTATTCAGCACATTTAAAATACAGCATCAAAAAAGCTGGGACAGTCTGGAAAATGCAAATTAAAAAAAAAAAAAAAAAACATCGCATCTCTCATTTACTTTGAATTTAATGGATAGTATGTGAACCCAAGATGTGTTTTGTCTGGTTAACTTCATTTTATTTGTTAATATACTGTACATAATAATGTACATAGTATTGTACTGTACATAGTACTGTGCTTAAATCTTAGTACAAAATTAGATCTAGCATTAATTTAGCAATGGTATAATTACCATATTTAATTATTTCACTTTATAGTCTCTATTAGAATATAAATAGAAAATATAGCATTTAATTTGTATGCATTATTTAAAAAAAACTTAAAAAATAAAAAAATAAAAAGCAGCTGCTTTAGGCTACACTAGCAGTTATCATGACCTTGCCTTTCACTTCAACAATAGCAACTTTATTGGGATGCCAAGTTGACCTGAAGAAGCTTGATCAGGACTGGTCTTTTTGGGATTGTAGCTATCACGAAACCACATCTTTGGAAGGGGAACTGTGAAAGGGCTAATATATAGTATCTCACAAACGTGAATACACCCCTCACGTTTCTGCAAATATTTTATTATATTTTTTCGTGACAACACTATAGAAACGAAACTTGGATGTAACTTAAAATAGCCAGTGTACAGCTAGTATAGCAGTATAGATTTACTGTCTTCTTAAAATAACTCAACACAGCCATTAATGTCTAAATAGTTGGTAACAAAAGTGAGTTCACCCAAGAGAGAACATGTCCAAATTTTGCCCAATTGTGTCTTTGTCCCTCCCTGGTGCCATGTGACCTATTAGAGTTACACCGTTCCAGGTGTGACTACGGCTGTTAAATTTGATCTTATTGGTAAAATTCTGTCATACTGGCCAATAGATATTAAATATGGCAAAGAACTCTCTGAGGATCTGAGAAATAGAATCGTTGCTCTCAGGCTACACAGGCTACATCAAGGTCAACCAAAGAAGTGGAGTCCACATATTCAGTACCATATCCAGAGGTTAGCTTAAAAAAAAAAATAAAGGCATGAGTGCTCCCATCATTGATGCAGAGGTTGAAGATGTGGGAGGTCAACAATAAATAAAGCAATTTAATGTAATTACATTTAATTAATTAATGTAAAAATTAAATGTAAATATACAAAATAAATGAAACTTTATAGTGATGGAGGAAAATGAAGTTTGGCACATCTTATTAGTGTATTATCGCCACCTCATGGTTGTTTCTAAGTATCGCACCAGTGATGTTCCATTTTCAGTTTAGAGTGCTAATGTTCAAAGTCAGAATTATTGTTCGAATTTAATGGCAAAAAAATAGAACGAACCATTCCACTTCTAAATTATTCAAGCAAAGAGGCGTTCAGATGTTCCACTGTATTGAATATATTATGTAATTGTTTGAGTGTTGTATTGAAAATGCAAAACAAAAACAATTAGATTTTATATATACACTGTATTCATTCATTCATTCATTCATTCATTCATTCATTCAATCATCATCAACTCTGTCTGCAAGGCCATTGTGCCAGAAGGAAGCCTCTCCTGAAGCTGACGCACTAGTTAGTGTTACAGGTATTTTTAAGGTGTGCAACAGTATGGGGTTATTGTTGTCACATTTTTTATTTTAGAGTTCTCCAAAAAGCCTCTACTCAGGACAAGTTAGGACTGCAGGCAGTTTTGTACTTGTTGCTAATCAGGGTTGGTTTTTCTGACACAACTGCTGTTATATTTATACTTTACATAAGTTTGCAGTCCCATTACTCCAAATTTCTTTAGTAAAATATCTGAAACTCATATCATGAGTACACCAATATCTGGTATTTAAGAAAATAATAGAGTGATGACAATTTGATTTACTTATTTTATTGGACCACCCACTTTTTTCTATAATCCTTGTACAGTTTATCTGCTCCGCTTACCATATGCTTTGTAGTTCTACAAATAAAGACTGCAGTCCATCTGTTGCTCTGAATAATTTTTTTATCCTCCTTTCACTCTGTTCTTCAGTGGTCAGGACACCTACAGATCAAGTAGAGTGATGATCAATCTCAGCTCTGCAGTGACACTGATGTGGTGGTGGTGTGTTAATGTGTTTTGTGCAATGGATCAGACACAGCAATGCTGCTGGAGTATTTAAACACTGTTCACTCATCGTCCACTTTATTAGAGACGTTCACAGTATTGCTCCACATTGTAGATGTAAAGTCAGAGACAGCAGCTCATCTGTTGTTGCACAGTTTTTGTTAGTCATCCTCTAATCATTCATCAGTCCTCACAGGTTGCTGGAAATGTTTAGTTGCTTGACGATTTTCAGACCATTTCTCAGTTCTAGATGGTACTTTGGTGTTTAACAGCTCTAGCAGTATTGTTGTGTCTGATAAACTTTTACCAGCACAATACAAACTAACGCACCACACCAACGTGTCGGTCACTGCAGTGCTAAAAATGATCCACCACCCTAATATAGTAGCTGATCTTTGGTGGTCCTGTGAGGGTTTCTGACCACTGAAGAACAGGGTGAAAGGTGGTTAACAAGATAAGATGGACTCCAGTCTCTAATTGCACTCAAAAGTGCACCTATGTTACAAGTGGAGCTGATAAAATTGACAAGAAGTATAAAATCAAGGAGGTGGTTTTAATATTATGGCTGTTTAGTGTATGCTTGCTTGAATAACCTTGTTTCTATCTTGAACAGCCACTGATGCTGACGCAACATTAAATAAATAAATAAATATGGACAGACTAAATTAACATATTGATTTGAATCACTGTACGTACCATTATTTATATAACTCATCCCTGTTCGTCTGCCTTAACTTCTCACTGTCTGACTATTTGAGGCTTTTTTTCCCCTCTCTCGTATCCCATGTTTCCACTTACTAATTTTATTTATATCACCTTTTGAGTCTTGGTCTTCCCAGGGTTTATTCCTTGACGTTGCTGCCCTAGGCTTGCTCAGTTAGAACTGTTGGCCCTGATAGTTGTAAGGCTGCTTTGGGGCAATGCTCAGTTGTTAAGAAGCGTTATATAAATAAATCTGACTTTGACTTGCACCTAATGTCTGGAGAAAGAAAAATGCTGCATTAGTTGATGCAGAGGATTACATGCTCAGAGGAAAAGAGACAGAAATACAATAATTCCAATCACCCCCATACACAAGAAGACCCTCATGAATCCCGAAGTCAAGGGTTCTCATGACAGATGATCCTATGCCATGGAAAAGGCATTGGTGACCATATTCTTGGAACCCTTTTGATGAACAATGTCCAAAGTTACAGACACCTGAAAACAACAAAAGAAATGTTGTTTTCAGGTGTCTGTAACACAACAAAACAAAAGAAATGTTGATTACCGCAACAAGTTCCTGCCTAAACCTAGAAGACAAATTTTCCAACTTCTCAGAAAACCTAGTCAAATCTACAGAAATAGGTAAAGTTCATCATAGCCAGAGGAAAATTCCTGCAGGGAAAGTTTAAATGTTTGTTTAAATACTACACTTAGGATATTCACCACCGATGCAGATGTCAAGCATATAATTAGTCAAACTATTGTGTTGTTCTTTCACTATGTGTGGGCCAGGGAACCAAGTCTGGAGATTAAACCCAGACTCTGGCAACCAAGCAAGAACTGCCTTTTTGGGCCACAAATGAGTGAGTATCATCTTTTCTGATGAAATGTTGTTTTGTCTCCTAGTGTCATGAACTAACAGCACACCTAAATAAATCTCAAACAAAACTGGGTCTGTGCTGCAGTACATGAACATTATCAGACACTGGTTGATTCGGCAAGAATGAAGCATTTGCCAGCCACTGTTCCTGCAGTGTTGTGAGGGGCTCTCAAACCGAATAAACAAATACAAGCTCTGACATACTGAGCCTAGACGACTCCTGCACAGCATCCTTGAAAATGAACAGCAGTAGGGGTATTCCCTGATCCCAATCCTTCATGACAAAGGAAGCGAAAGCAAATATTCTGCGGCATGGTTTTTTGCACCTGATGGAATCATTCCTATGCATCCTGTAAGCACTGGAAACCCAATGCTCAATGTCGGACATGGTTTTCCCACAACTTTACACATGTGGTACAATAACCTTTTCCTCATATTCAGTAAAGTAAGCCACACCATTTCTAAATCCAAGCTCTATCTTTAACTCCTTTAATCAGATCTGCAAAATTTGGTTCTCAGATAAGTATTAGGGTGCTGCGTTGTCAACCCACATTTCTGTGCTAGGTAGAATCTTCTGAGCCAAGCTCAGTTTTCACTAACTTTTTGCATGCAGAATGGAAAAAAAATCATATCGTCCTAAGACATTTATCAAATTGCTTTAATGAGGGAGTGGGTGTAAACTCTATTAAATGAATCACAAAATGCTATACAAGCTATAATCCCAAATGAGCCCCCAAACCTATTAGAACCCATTCTGAGGCTGGGATCCCAGAGTAGGAAATGAGAATGAGTTCTGGAATAGCCAAGTCAAAGCCTGGATTTAATCCTATTGAGATGCTGTTGGGTGATTTGAATCGGACTGTGCAGGCGCAAAAAAACAAAAACAAAAAAAAAACTCAAAACAACACACAGCTGAACAAATTTTCCATGAGGAGTGGGGAAAACTTTCTCTCTTTCGAGGTCAGAGACTGGTAGTTGGTTACAGGAAACATCTAATTGAGGTTATTTCAGCCAGTTGGGGAAATACCAACTATTAGGGCATAAGTTATCCTAGCTTTTTCCCCACAATAAATGTACATTTTGTTCATTACATTTTACAACTTTTTTGTAATTAATTTCTTCAGTTTTATTTGTTTATGAATATAAGCTTCATCTCCCAATACTGTTCAAACGAAGCTTAAATGTCTATCTGTTTAAATATGTTCAGAAAGACAATGGTTTTTATGGGGTGTCCTATTTTTTCCCCCTATTTTTATGCAAAGATCAGCCATAACATTAAAACCATCTCCTTGTTTCTACACTCCTTGTCCATTTTATCAGCTCCACTTGGGTGTACTTTGTAGTTCTACAATTATAGACTGCAGTCCATTTATTACTCTACATACTTTTAGCCTTTCAGCCGGTTCTTCAGTGTTTAGGACTTAGACATGTCCACCACAGTATAAAAAGAGTATCAGGTATTATTAAAGTGGTAGATCACTCTCATCACAGCAGTGACACTGATTGTAGTGACACTATATATAATAGTGATTAGTGTAGTTACTGTACTTCACTTGTAAATATGTTTTTTTTATGCTTTTATAATGTAAATACACCATTCACTTGATTTTTTTTTTGGAAATGTAAAACTGGCTTTACATGAATTATGAAGGCAATGAAACTGTTAAATAACATACACTATATTCCCAGACGTATTTGTTCAGCCATCCAAATCCTTTAGTTGAGGTGTTCCAATCACTTCCATGGCCACAGCTATATAAAATCAAACACCTAGGCATGCAGACTGCTTCTACAAACATTTGTGAAAAAAATGGGTGGCCCTCAGGAGCTCAGGGAATTCCAGTATGGTATTGTGATTGGATGCCAGTCATGAAATTTCCTCACTACTAACTATTCCAGTCAACTCTGTGGTATTCTAACAAAGTGGAAGTGATTGGTAATGACAGAAACTAAAAGTCAAATTTATTTGTATAGTGTACTGCACACCAGGAGCTGCACTGGGCACTGGAACACAAGCTCGGAGAGAAACGACAAAATGTAGTTAGGTATTGTTAAGTGTACAAAGTCTATTAACAGAATTGTCCCATTGAGTGCAGCATGAGACTCCAGCAACTGTAACTATATCATCATAGCTAAAAGATTTTTAAAAGTGAAGAACTGGAGGGAAAGACAGCCAAGAAGGATCACGAGACATCAGCAACCCACCTCCCCAGCAAGTAGAGCATTACAGTAACCAAACATTGGATTTATAAATGCATGAACCATCTACAAAAGAGAGTATATGTCTATATTATGTAACTGAAAGAAGGCAATTTTACTGACACTGGCAATGTGCACATCAAATAAGAGATGTGAATCATTTTTTTAACTTACCTACTGGGTGTTACCAAACAGCCATCTGGGTTTAGGATAGATGTGGCCAACATATCTCTCACAGCCTTGGGTTCAACTATTAACACCTCAGTTTTATCTGAGTTGAGTAAGAGAAAATGACATGACATCCAAGCTTTAATTTCGTTTACACAATCCTCAGCTTTACTTATTTTAAGTATTGTTGTTTGGTTTTGCTGATATTGTGTATCATTTGCATATAAGTGGATACTAAAGTTGTGTTTATGCCTAATTGAGCCTAGTGGAAAATATTAGCGGGCCCAACACAGACCCCTGTGAGACAGCGCTCTTTATTTTTGAGAACTTATAAAGGTGTGTGTAAAGAAATAGAATAATTTTTAGAACAAAAATGTCAGCCTTCTGATTTCTATACACTTAATACTTGGTTGAATGCAAAGACTCAACCATTACAGATTCATTCATGCAAATGTACTTGGATAATTTAGGTCCTTGGCTATGGCTTGGATATGGTTGATTGAAGATGATTCAGCTTGATTCATGTTACAGCACAATTATCGCAAGGCTCCAGCCAAAAGACAAAGCTGAAATTAACCCAGTTTTTAGCTAAAGGCTATGCTACAAAATTCCATCACTATGCCAGTAGAATTGTAGACTACATAATACCAAAAAAAAAGGGGGAAAATACAAACCATCAAAAAGAAAACGATTAAGAAATTACTAAAATTCTGCACAATAAAAATAGATCAAGAAAAATGTTTTTATCATTTTTAGAAAATTTAGAAAATTGTCATCTAATTTGCATACGCAAATACCTCTGTGGTTTCTTTACTTTTCTCCCTGTTTCTCACTCTCAGATGCTCTCTTTCTCAATCTCTTTCTGTGTGTGTGTGTGTGTGTGTGTGTGTGTGTGTGTGTGTGTGTGTGTGTGTGTGTGTGTGTGTGTAAAACAGGGGCTTCACAACTTACGAATGGACAGTCATCATGGACCGTAAGACACAGTTTCACTTAAAGCACTGTTCATGATATTGAAAGTAGAGTTATACTCATTTTTATGTAGAAGGTTCTTTAGCAAACTGCAAAAACTTATACCACACTGATAATTGTTCTCACATCTCAACATCTTAGGCATCACTGCAAAATTCTGGGAATAATAAAAGAGTAATTACGATTATGTGCAAAATAAGAGCAGTCTAACATTACAAATGTTTTAAGTACTGATTTTGGCTAAAAAGTTAATATAACATGGGGAAACACTCATGACTAGCTGTAGCTGAGAAATGGGCAACCCACAGAATCAACAGTCATGACATGTATGTTCGTAATTTTGTGTAATAGACTCATTAATGAAAGGGGCATGTTGAAATTAATAGTGTGGAATTCAATTACTGATGTCATTCATTGTGTGAAGAAACAGGTGTCAATTTTGGCCCTTATTTAAAGAAGGAGGGTAGCACATGGTGTATCTACTGGGTTTAGCCCATGCTAGTGAGTAAAATGTGTTGTTCCAGACATTGTACCAAAATAGAAAGAACTTTGATCAAGAAGTTGATTGGAGAGGGGAAAACAAAGAAGTGTAGAACCTAATTGGCTGCTCAGCTAAAATGATCACTCATGCTTTAAAAAATCAAACAAATCCCAAAACACATGATAGGAAAAGAAATACATGTACTAGCATTGGTGTAAATCATAGAATAACAAGAATGTCAAAGACGCATCCATTGATCAGCTCCAGGGAAATCAAAGAAGATCTTCAGTTACCTGTGAGTACTGCAACAATCAGAAGACACCTACGCGACACCTCGTAAAGTACTGAAAAAAAAGCTGAAAAAAAGAAGTGTTGAAAAGGTTACTTTGCCAAAGAACACTGGCCTAAAGAGAAGTGGTGCAACATTCTATGGAGAGATGGGAGCAAGATTGTTCTTACTGGGTCTAAAGGCCACAGACAGCTTGAGAGATGACCCATAAACATTGAATTCAAGTCATGAAGAGTAAAGAAAAAGTCATGAAGACCATGGAGGTGCAAGCATAATGCTTTGGGGATGTTTCTCATACTTAGGAGTCTGGCCCATTTTTCACATACCAGACACCGATATATCAAAATACAGTGGTACCTTTAGATACATGCAGTCCAACATACGCATTTTTTAAGATACAAGCTGCGACTCGGTCCGTATTTTTATTTGAGATCAGAGCGAAATTCTGAGATACGAGTCGATTCAGGAAGCTGCCACTAGTTGGCGAGTTGCCGCATGGGTCCAGGATGCCATCGAGTTTTTGTGGTTTCATTTTAAGTAAAGAAAGTGCAGTTTTAGTTTACGTGTCTGTAGTGCCTGCATCCATTCCTCGCTCCTCCTCCATTCACCTCCGTTAGCCGCACTTGTTTGTCTCCAAGGTAAAAAATACAGTACTAAATAATACTTTTGTCTTTTATTTCATATATTTTGTTATGCACTGGTAAATTATACATGAGTTTCTTAATTAAAAACATGTATTTCATAATTTAGGATGGTTTGGGGATGTTTCACAGGGCTGGAACGGATTAAATC
>JAVSBU010352517.1:0-10014 GCA_033118015.1 Loricariichthys derbyi
GAGGAAGGTCAAAGAGGAGATATATGGATGCAGTTAGAGAGGATATGGAAGTAGTTGGTGTGAGGACAGAGTGAGATAGAGGAGGATGAGTCGCTGTGGAGACCCCTGAAAAGGGAAAAACCCAAAGAAGAAGAACCGTCTGGTCAATAGTCAATTGAAAACCAGAGAGAGGTTCTAGAGTCTGGATGACCGTGGTAGCCTAGTGGTTATAGCACTGGACTATGGACCAGGAGGTTCAGAGTTCTAATCTGCCACTTTTGTGTCCTCAATCACAATTTTTTTCTGCTAAAGTGACAAAAATATAAAATGTAAATGGATCTGAAGAGAATATGGATGGAGAGACAGATTCCTTGCTCTGTCCCTCATCACTATTCAAAGGAACTAGATACCAATAATTGTGGTATTCTTAACAACAATAACCAGCTGTGGTGGCTCAGTAGTAAGATCCAGCTTCTGTACATGGCCGTTCCTAAGGTCCTGGGTTCGAATCTCATTTGAAACTTACAACAAGAAACTCGGGTGGTGTGTTTACCAAACCCTGTAATGGACAGGATAAGCAGGTCTAAAAAAGGATGTTTTGTTTTACTTTTATTATATCATAAGAGTTAGAATATCCCTTAATACTAAAAAAAAAAGAACAGAGCCATTTTCTGTTTTTCAACTTTTCCATATAAAGGCTGGCCATAATTCTGAGGCTGAATGTATAGGTCGGTTTCTACCTGCCAAATGAACTATGTTCCTCAGCCTCTGAGATCTCATCCTCTTCGACATCCATAATGACAGTGTGTGCAATCTAAGAAGGATTGTTATACATTAGGGGCGTGGACATGACCCTGGAATTCAGTCCGTCAGTATCAAACTGCCCATTGATTCTTCATTAAATGTGGAAAAATGAGCATTGATCAGTAGGACCCATGGGAAGCTCTGTAGTACAAAGTTAACATCACTGATGTGTCACTTCATGGTAGAGCAGAGCTAGCATTGACCATAACAAATGGTTTTATTTGACAATCTAATGAGCATGAACTGTAGCAGATTAGTATTAATGCTAATCTCCACTGTTGTGTTGATGGCACTGAAACTCAGGCAGCTGCCCTGGCTGGAGACGAGGTGCCATTGATCTAATCCTAACCGGGATCCGAGACTCTCCTCCAAGTCACGACCAAGGCTCTCCCCACTGAGCTGAGCCCACCGACACACATTAGCTGTGGCACTGAGGCTAATATTCAGGGTAAACACACCCACAGTGACACCCGCATTATAAAACCAAGGCAATAATGAAAGCCATCTGTCCATTGTTCCCCTGCTTGATCTGAGTCAACATTCTTAATGTGCAATCCATACAGACCATGACATTAATTTCTACATTAGGGCAATGACTCATTTTCAGATGCTGTAGTCACGTGACACTGTGATAACTCTGCGCATCGATAGCATTAATAAATCCTCCCGAAAAGACAGAAATGGAGGATACGCACCCCACAAGATAGCGGTACAATGGAATATGGCAGATTGGAATACAGGGAAATGGAGAAGCACCTTCAGCCATTATCCATGTCATTCACGAGTGTGCCTCTGCTGATTGAATTACAGATATATCATAATAAATCATGTAGGTCTTTTTATATTCACTCAGCATCAATCTATTTATAACCCCGGGGGGTAGGAAGCTGGTGGCGCTGTGCCAGGCTTGTGTGGAGTGATCCTCTGAATTATAATGCACACTGCAGCAGGAGGAACCGGGGAGGAACCATCATGATTATTCCAACTGAGCCCAGAGACCTGGCCTCGAATTCCAAACTAACATTTTAATATTCCCACTGTAAAGTCTTACTGTAAACGGCAACAATGCTGTAATATTCATACTGTAAATAACAACGGTACTACAATACTCCTACTGTAAACAACAATGGTACTACAATATTCCTACTGTAAATAACAACAATACTACACTACTACTGTATATAATGGTACTACAATACTCTTACTGTAAATAATGGTACTACCACATTCCTACTGTAAATCACAACGGTACCACAACACTCCTACTGTAAACAACAATGGTACTACAACATTCCTACTGTAAATAATACAACAATACTCCTACCGTATATAACAATGGTACTACAATACTCCTACTGTATATAATGGTACTACAAACCTCCTACTGTAAGTAATGGTACTACCATATTCCTACTGTAAATCACAACCGTACTACAACACTCCTACTGTAAACAACAATGGTACTACAATATTCCTACTGTAAATAACAACAATACTACAATACCCCTACTGTATATAACAACGGTACTACAATACTCCTACTGTAAATAATGGCACTACAATACTCCTACTGTAAATACTGGTACTACCATATTTGTACTGTAAATAACAACAGTACTACAACACTCCTACTGTAAATAACAATGGTACTACAATTTTCCTACTGTAAATAACAACAATACTACAACACTCCTACTGTATAACAATAGTACTACAATACTCCTACTGTAAATAACAGTACTACAACACTCCTACTGTAAACAACAATGGTACTACAATTTTCCTACTGTAAATAACAACAATACTACAATACTCCTACTGTACAACAATAGTACTACAATACTCCTACTGTAAATAACAATGGTACTACAATAATCTTACAGTAAATAACAACAGTGCTACAATATTCCTACTGTAAATAACAATGGTACTACAATATTCCTACTGTAAATAACAATGGTACAATACTCTTACTGTAAATAACAATGGTACAATACTCCTACTGGAAATAACAATGGTACTACAATATGCCTACTGTAAATAATGTATTTACAATACTACTGTAAATAACAATGGTACTACAATACTCCTACTATAAATAACAATGTTACTACAATACTCCTGTAAATAATGGTGTACAATACTAGTACTGTAAATAACAACGGTGCTACAATACTCCTACTGTAAATAACAACGGTGCTACAATATTCCTACTGTAAATAACATTGGTACTACAATACTACTGTAAATAATTATACTTCAATATTCCTACTGTAAAGAACAATTATACTTCAATATTCCTACTGTACATAACAATGGTACTACAATAATCTTACAGTAAATAACAACAGTGCTACAATACCCCTACTGAAACTAACAATGGTACTACAATATTCCTACTGTACATAACAATGGTACTACAATATACCCACTGTAAATAATGGTACTACAATATTCCTGCTGTAAATAACAACGGTACTACAATATTCCTACTGTACATAACAATGGTACTACAATATTCCTACTGTAAATAACAATGGTACTGCAATACAACTGTAAATAACAGTACTACAATACTCCTGATGAAAATAATGGTACTACAATATTTTACTGTAAATACAATGGTACTACAATACCCTTACTGTAAATAACAGTACTACAATAATCCTACTGTAAATAACAACGGTACTACTATACCCCTACTTTAAATAACAATACTACAATAATCCTACTGAAAATAATGATACTACAATATTCTTAGTGTAAATAACGGTACTACAGTATTCCTACTGTAAATAACAGTACTATAGTACCACTGTAAATGACAATAACATACTTCTATAATATATAATAACACTTCAATATTCCTACTGTGAATAACAATGGTACTATAATACTCCTACTGTACATAACAGTACTACACGATTCCTACTGTAAATGACAATTATACTACAATATTCCTACTGTAAATAATAACAATACAGCAATACTCCTACTGTAAATAAAAACAGTATTAAAACTCCTACTGTAAACAATAATAATGTTGCAATAAACAACAACAGTACTGCAATACTGCTACTGTAAACAACTCAGCAATACAATATTTCTCTTGTAAACAACAACAATAATACTGTAAACAACAATACTAAAATACTCAGACCATGAACCACAACAATAATACTGTACCGCAAAACTCCTACTGTAAACAATAACAATACTGCAATATGGATACTGTAAACAGCAATGGAACTACTAGTCCTACAGTACACAACCACAGCAATATACTATACCTACTGTAAACAACAACAATATTACAATACTTACACTGTAAACAACAACACTCCTACTGTAAATAGCAACAGTACTGCAAGATCTCGTTATTTAAATAAAATTTTACAATACTCCTACTTTAAATAGCAACAGTACTGCAATACTTACACTGTATAAAACAATACTACAATACTTCTACTGTAAATAACAACAATACTACAATAATTTTGTAAATAAAATTAAACTGCACTACTCCAACCGTAAACTCCATTTTAGCAAACAGCAACACTAAAGACTCCACACTGGACACAAGAACAGTCTGGCACGTCTTACTGTAAATAACCCTGCAATATCCCATACTGTAATTAATACACAAACAATGCACAATTTATTTATTATTATTATTATTATTATTATTATTATTATTATTATTATTATTAATAATAATAATAATAATAATAATAATGTAAATAACACTGCAATACTGTAAATCCCAACACTATAGATAACTACACTACCATCTTCAGAGTATAAATAACAAATCTGCAATCAGCAGCAACAGTTTCCTCATGTAAATATCAGCAATACAGCAAAACTGACAATATTAACATAGTAACGAACATCAACACTGCAATACTTTAACCCTTCTGACACAGTTGGGTTTAATCACTCTGGATGAGGACGCCTGCTAAATTCTGTTTAGACTCCTGAGAAAGAAGCCGATACCTTAGTGAAGATCACATAATGGCATCTGTTTAGACGAGCTTTATAAAATATTAGCATATTGAAGAGGCAACAGGAGGGAAGTTAACAGTTGGCAATGAGCAGGAAAGGCTCGGAGCAGTTGACAGAGCTGGTGATAATTTATCAAAAGGAATGAAATTCATTCTGTAATGAAAAGCACTGGATGAAATTGAGACATTTAAATCCCCCACATAAGTGACATCATTGCAAATTATATGAAAACAACCCAATAAAATGAGATGTGAAGCCTGGAATTATGATCGAGCCTGTCAAAGATGAAGATTACCTGAAGATTACCTAACATCCAGTGTGAACCTAATTCTCCAGTACAGTTCTCCCAGTGAGAGAAATCCCACTTCTCCCAATGGGCAGATATTTCACATGATTCAGTTTCCTTGCATGTCTCTGAGTTTTTTATAATCTCATATTCAGTTTTCCCTTCATTGTGTTTCCCATGCAGACTCTGAATTTATTTGCATGTTTAGCACCATTTGCCTCTGCTCAGCAGATGAACTCTGGTAAACCTCTCAAGCAGCGATCTGAAAACTGTTTTCACACTCTTACAAACTACAGGGTCTAAACTATAATCTCCTCAAAAGTACACTTAAAGTGGGAACGATACCTGGAATACTAACTGTGTTTAGTCCATCTGCAATCAGGAAAGGGATGAAGGATATTTGATGGAAAGTGAAGCAGTGGGAGTGAAGGGTGGCGTCCGAAGAAGAAATGGAAAAGAGGAGGAAGGGTGTGTCAGAGACTGAAGCTTCTATATGAGGGTGAAAACATTTCTGGTCCAGGCGCCTCTATCAGGCCATCCTACGTTCACAGGCCATCCATACCGTGTCAGCTGAAAGGCTTTGGGTTAGATAAATTAAACAGGGCACTTAGGTAAAGGTACACACACCTCTCAGCATGTCTACGCGACGATGTGCAATCCATAATTCATACCTGCTCTGATCTTCACCCAGATATCACTCTCAGTGTCAGCAACCTTTTAAACAAGCAGTGCGCATTCGCAGCAAATGAGATCCGCCCGCAGGCCAAATGGCATTAGCTTCCCTGATGATTGTGTTCTGGACACGAGTGGGGTGGAGGAATATCCCCCTACTCCTGAGTGGATGGTCCTTTCCGGTCTCCTTTAGAGTCTGGACACTAGCCTAAGGGGCCGTCAGTACAGGAGCCATCAGGACAACACTGCTATTAATTCATCTTCCAAATTCCCTCAATCTATCACGCATGCAAATCCTCAATATGCTGAGATCTACCAACATCTGCATGCTATAAAAATGTTTCCTTTTAGAGCATACTATTTAATTAAAACAGCAGTGAATAGTAACCAGGGCCCAGATGCTATATTACTTGCTTATAATGAGACCCCTTACGATGATCACAGTTCAGGTCAAAAGTGTCCTCCATACCAGCTGAGCTTCCTAACGCTCTGGCTGTAGGACTAAAACTGCAATGATGGTGAAGAGAAGTGTAGTAAGAGTTAAGCTTTACTTGCTTTATACCAAGTCTCAAAGAGACAGATGGATCTGTTTCTCCAAGTACTTGGCCATTCAAGTTTAGTACATAAACGAACCAAGCCATGAAACATGGGCATGTGATCCATCTTTTAAGTTTCATCTGTGTGCAGAATCTGTAGTGTTGAGGAAAAAACTTAGCTCAAAGGTATACATGAGAGGGAAGGGATGTTCTTAGCTGTTAGTTTTGGTTTTATTTGAATCTGAAACCATCCTCTCTCAGGACCTGTCCTGATTTCCTACTTGAATGACGTACGCTAGGCCTTCATCAATAAATAAAAGTCTTACTATGGAGCCCGCTGCCAACGCGACTCCTCTGGAGGTGACCTGCGTTAAGAAACGTGTCACGCAAATGCAAAGGAAACCCTGAGGCAAGGAACGTAAGAAAATCCAGATCACACTCTGAATCACTCCTTTCAATCCTTTCAGTAACTGCTTGCTAAAATATTAATCGATCCTAACAAAGGAAAGCCAGAATGGAGATTCATAAATATATATCAAAACACATCTGTCTATTAAAGCAAATACACAGGCAGGAAAGCAGCAGTTTCTGAACAAGGTCTCACACATATCCCTACTGAGTCCTGTTCTGACAAATTACATTCAGTTCCCGCACAAAAATATGCCATAATGAATCACTTTGCTATTCTTCACTCATGCACTTCCACTGATGGCCAAAAGGGGGTGGAAGTAGCACAGCAGCCACCAAGATAGTAAGCTCTCAAACCCTGTACCAATACAAGGCTTAGTTTTTCATATATTTAATTAAGCGAAGTCTTTTGGGTGTTACTGAGCCAGACTCTGTGGCCTCCAGCGGGGCGGTGGGAGATACTCCAACACTAGTAGCCAGATTGGAAGCTTCAGCTGCAGCCTCTCCACTCACTCTCCATCTGCTGTGTAGCCCACAGCTCATAATTAGCAAAAAACATCCAGGACCGGTTCAGTAAACGAGACTTAATTCGGCCCTGTGTGACACCGTACAGCTCTGACCCTTCAGTCGACACAGACCCTCTGACACAGAGCTGATTGGACAATGGATTGCGTGAGTAATTGCCCTCGTTTTTTGGCAGAACATGTGTGGACTCACCTGCAATCCAGCTTTTCCAGCTCAAAGTGGGGGTTGAAGTTAAGGACGATGCGCTGCGATGGCTCAGGGGCTGTGATGATCCAGCGGCAGTCCTGGTGAGGCGGGTACTCCTGCGGGTAACCGGGCGTGGTGATATAACCGGCATCACTGGCATCCCGGTGCCCACCACATGGCTCTGTAATGAAACAAGACAAGGTTTAGGTTGAATTGAGAACCTTTTTATTCTATACAAGCAATAATGATGTAAGCACACTATTTGTTTTGGTACAAAGTTTATATGACGTTTCATAAGACAGATGGATCATGCAGGTCCTGGAGAGGTCAGTTTTATTCTCTGCAGATTCTACAAGGCTTGTTTGTTCAGTTTGGGTCGGTTCCACTGACTATTTATAGCAACGGGGTAACAATGCAAATCAGACTTTCAATGCTTTGCAACAACTACATAAAAACCAAAGAAGGACCAAAGGCAATGCGGTAGCATTACGGCTAAAGTACTGGACTATGGACCAGAAGGTCCAGGTTCAAATCTCACCTGTTCAATCTTTCACTGTTGGGTCCTTGAGCAAGACCCTTAACCCATAATTGCTTGGATTGTAAAATTGAATCAATTGCAAGTTGCTCTGGATAAGGGCGTCTGCTATAAATGTAAAGAAGCTGTCAATCCTCCAGAGTCACCTGACCTAAACCCCATCGAGCATTTAAGGAGGAGCAGAGGAACCCAGGTATTTAGTAACCTCTCAGATGCTCTTTGGAATATTGTGAATTCTTCCAGGTCGAGTAGGACAACGCGGCAAATACTAATCAACGGCGACATATTTTAATTGTTGATTTAACGATGAGCGAGTACGTCACTCACTTTGCAAAGAAATAGCTGAAAATGAGTGAGCAAACTGCGCCAGGAGATAAAATACAAACACCACCAGGTTCACGGTCTAGGCCGTCCATGGAGGTTTGTCTTTGAAAAAACGGACATCGCTTAAAAGACGACATTCTCAAACTACGTCACCATATGAACTAAGATTATGCTAAACTTCAGGAGTGAGCTGTGCATGACAGGCTTAATCCAGCCGAGGTAGCATCACAAGAACACACTCAGAAAACCTTAGCAGAATTATTCTGCCAAACAAATAGCGGTATAAACCAGTCACCAATTACGTGGCGAAAGACACGATGTCAATTCAGGAGGTTAAAGAATGCTCCATTGTAAAAAGCGCTGTACAAATAAATTTCACTTTGACTTAAAGAACTAAGATACGAAATAAGAATTATCGTTATCGATAAAATCCCAGAAAATATAAATATATCGTTTTTTTTTAGTATTGCACACTCCTAATATTAATTAGCTGCATGAAGTTGAACCTTTCAGATAATCAGTCATTTTTACCCTGTATTGACATTTCTCTATAATGTCTCTCATTGGGGTTGTGCATCCTTGACTGTCACATTTACTTTGATGAAACATGGCAGTATTTTGCTTGTCAAGGACAACTGGTGTGTAATCAAGTCTTTTTTGCAGATAATGAGCAGCTTTGTGTACTCCCACAATTCCACGCGCAGTGGTCCTTATGAGTATTTATGCTCTAACCTCAGCTAAATGTAAAGCGATTTCCAAATCGTTTATTACGATGAACACAGAAGATTCGTTTGTTTGCATAAGCATGAGATCAGGGCCATGAAGTCTCTGTAAACAGGGTTAGGGTCTTCCTACTGAACCTTATTTCGCATACCCACTGAAATTCGGCGTCCTGAGAGCCCTAGAGACGCTGAAGACAGACGGAGACTAAGAACAGAAGCTTTTTGTCCCGACCGAGGCCTTTCTGAAAGCCACTGTGTCGATTGCGAACTAGTCGGGCCGCAGGTTGAGCATCGGGTCCAATGTCACAACAGCTTCCTGTCTCCTGCGGTGAATCTCAAGCATGTAGCCGTAGCAAAGACAAAGGCTTTGCAAACAGTCCGATGCGATAGGCACATCTTTAGAATAATAACCACTGTAAGTGCACAGAGCCGCTGTGCAGCGACAGGAAGAGGCAGACATGCTGTGTGTCTGCTCCAAGCCAAAGGTCAACGCAATACTGTGAGATCAGCGACTGGCCACAAAGACGCCTTTCAAACAGGCCACTCATTCATTCGTTCATTCATTCATTCATTAGCTACTCTCTCGCTTCATCTGTTAACCAGGTTTATCTATTAAAAGCCTCCAGGCCCCCAAGCTGGAATAACTGATACGGCATTCATTCATTATTTCTTACGTGTGTGAGTCGTTCAGGCTGTTTAACCTGAGCTGCTGCTGTTGCATATTGCAGACTTGCGAGATGGCAAGTCAACATATAAAAGATTAAGCGTGTGGGAGGGAGTGTTGATGAACTGCAGCCATGTCTCCCACTGATATCAGGCAAACAACTCGCATCACTTGATGAATTGCACACATTCTGCTCTAAAAATACACAGTCGCCTGTTACAGTAAACCAGCGACGCTCCTACGAGGACGGATCCTGCATGACTGTACACACACATTAAACCAGCAGCTGGATGGAGAAGCCCATCGCTAATAACCATCAACGGTGACACGCGGAGAGGTCACACGTCAGGAGGGGTTTGATTGACAGC
>JAVSBU010352527.1:0-10013 GCA_033118015.1 Loricariichthys derbyi
CAAACAGCATGTTAAACTGCAGCTGTTGTTAATATAGCAGTATCTTTAATAAAAGTGCATTGAACACAACATTTGAATAAATTTTTTAATTTTACATCTAACAATGCGATTAATCGCGATTAAAAAATTTTCGCCGTTGCCCAGCACTATTTTTTACCTTATTTTGTGGCATATTCTGCCTTGAGTAAAGTCCATTGAAAAATATAAGAAAATCAGTCAAATTTCAGCCCACAAATTTTTCATCCGATTTTAAAAATTCTAAATGTTTTTTTGATCCTTGAATCTAGCTGCATCAGAAGGCATAAAGGCATAGTATTGAATTTTATGCAGTTTAAATTTTCATGTGGTAATGCTACTCATAGTTGGTGTACCTATAATGAAAATTACAAACCTCTCATCTTTCTAAGTAGGAGAACTTTCAAAATCAGTGGCTGACTAAATACTTTTTTGCCCCACTGTACATTTCAAAGGCATTTTGGCCAGAAGGAGATTTTCCTGTAAGTAATAATGGCATAAGCCTTCTGCTTACAGAATATTCCTTATTTGACCTGCTTTTCATAATTTATTTATCAGGAATCAAATGTATGTGAATATGGCACTATGCTATGTTTAAATATTTCACCCACACACCCATTTAGATTACTGGAAGCCAAAGGAGATAAAATCTGATGCAATGAAAAGGCCTACTATCCGGAAAGAAATTCAATCAATAATACTGTAACATTAATTTCACGTTTATTGTGTCTCTGATTTGCAACTTCATATTTCTTACAGCACCCACCTCAGAAATGACTGACTTTCAACATGTTGAAGACTTCAGAAACAATTTCAGGCGACATTTCATGACAGACTAAGAGAGATGGACAATGTAGAACAAGGGTCATGAATACGTGAAACTGAAACAGTGTTGTTGAAATACTTAACGGATGAAACATAGGACCTCCCTCACCAAGAGGGAAATACAAAAATAATCCATATATACAGAACCCATCATCAGCAAAAGTGAATAGAAACAGTTTATCCATTTATTCCCTCAACAGACTGTGATTACATCAGGCACAGCAGCATTACTGGGGATTTAAAACACCATGTACATTTAATGGCCGCTTATTAGACACCTACATCGTTTGTATAGCTAAGTGTAGAATTACAGAATAGAGCTTGTTTTTTATGCTTGTCTGTTGGAAAATGTTCTAACTTAACGATCTGGTCAGTTGCTGTAACCTACACAGCACACCTAAGTGCTCTTAAGTAAAGGGCTACACACACAAATAGACAGTTTCTTTGTGTTAAAATTATAGGTAAGAACATGATAACGGGTCACCACAGGTACCAAACAAAACAACAATGAGTGGAAGTTTCAGGTCTCTGCAAATTTCAAATATGACTTCAGAAAAGAAGAAAAAGCTCCAAACATTCATTATTCACTCGCTGCTCCATATATCTACTTTATCCCCAATGCATAGCTTGAGTAAATAAAAAACATATCCTTATACAATAATGTGACACACAAAGCAACAACGGAAGACGTCAAACTTTAGTGCTGATTCAACCTCTGGCAAAAATTATGGACTTACCACACTTATAGGATGTTTACAGCTTTTTTTAATAGAAAATATAAAATCACACCCAAAAAGTGTGTGTAATAGCTAAATAATCTGGCTTCATGAAGCACACCTCAAATAAATTACTTTTTTTTTAATTACTGACATTTTTTCCAGATCAAGGAGAAAACTGACAGAATAAATCAATGTTGAGGAAAATTATGGAATAAAAAAACCCCTATTAAATAGGTGTTGACATCTGTTTCACAGGAGTCTTGGCATGGATTTTTTTAAATTACCACCATAAATCTTCAGACAGAATGTTCCAGACTGCTTCTTGGCCATATTATTGAGAAAACAATTACTTGCATTAGCTTTAATAATAAAAAAATGATTTAAAGCCCTACCAGACCATTTTCAATAGGTGGAATGTGAAAAGTGGCCAAAATTTTAAAGTACACCTGTTGAGGTAATGACAGTCATTCCCTCTGGTCCTTTACCCAGCATGCAAACATATGAATGGGCAGGAAAATTAAGATTTTTTGTCAGGTGGTCACCTTTATATCTTTCATTAGAATGGCACCAGACAAAAGTTCCAGTAGCACTGATTGCTTGTCTTTGGCCCACTGTTACTTTGTTTTCTTGTGTTTTGGTTTGTTCGTTCTAGTTTTTGTTTGGCTTTTCTATATGAAAAGCCAATTTCAAATCAGTTCTGTCACAAACACGAACACCCGTTTGTGGCCATTTATTTCACATTTGTGTTGGTTTGCATTTTCTATTTAAGGAATATTGCTTTGAGTTCTCTTTCTATCCATCTTCTTGGTCTACCCATACATTTTCCTTTTATAATCTTATGTTTTGTAGTAGAGTTTGAGTCATATCCACTGTTTCAGTTGACAACTCGTTAGAATCATGTTTTCTTTCAATTAGCCAAGTCCAACAGCTTAAGTTCTGCAAACAATTATAATTACATGTAGTTTACATTTTTAGACTTATGCCAGCCAGTATTTGTTTTAGAAATGCACGTTGCAAGTTGATTCTATAACTTGTCCTCGGAATTTGAGGTATGCTTCACTTAGCCTGAATGTTCAATTATTTAAAAAATTGTGTGTCACGTCTGTAATTTCTTTATTTTCCATGAAGTAAAAAAAGTGGTTAAACATCCTACAAGTGTGGTTATTCCATAATTTTTGCCAGAGGTTGTATATAGCATGCTGAAACACAAGCCTAGATGCACTAGTGATGCACTCTAAGTAATAGTGATGTGCAAGTATTAAGTATAGGGGGTCCATTAGTGTGAAAATCTCGACTGGTATAAAGATTCATTACACCGAGTTCATGATTAAATTTTCCAGACCCCCCAAATCTGGATCAATTCTCAGTCCTTAATTGGAAAATGATTTGAAACAATATAAAACTTGGCACATTTAAGTGATTTAAACAAACATCTGAAATGCCAAAGAACTATTGTAAATCATGAACCGTTTAGCTATATACCTCGATCAGCCAAAACATTAAACAATCATAC
This sequence comes from Loricariichthys derbyi, assembly GCA_033118015.1. Classification (NCBI taxonomy): domain Eukaryota; kingdom Metazoa; phylum Chordata; class Actinopteri; order Siluriformes; family Loricariidae; genus Loricariichthys; species Loricariichthys derbyi. Next base: position 3,073 of record JAVSBU010352527.1, read on the forward strand.
AGATAATAATAAGTACCACTGATTATCACATCACAACATCACTGTTAAACACTGGGATCAATTAGACAGTAAATGAAAAGTCAATGCTCCTAGTTGTAATGTTGATGAAAGAGAAATGTTCAGGAGTAAAGACTTGACAGTCATATGTAAAAGTTACTTGGGAACTGATGAAAAGGAGGCACTGTGGGAAGACAACAATCAAGTGGAAGAGTGATGCAATGTTCTGCTGTGAATTTGACATGTAACGACTACTGAAACACTGTTACACAGCAGGTGATTTTAATGTTTTGGCTGATCAGTGTATATTGATAATCGAACACACCAGTAAATCAACGTGCTACCAAGAACTACATCCCAACCCTCAAACTACCTTTACCATCAGAACTCGTATATATAATAATTTGACTGTATTCACCAATATTCACACAAGACTAACTTTGTAGCAAGCTGCCATTTTAAAATGTGGGGCAGTTTCACTAAGAAATGGCATAATTATTATCGATAATGAAAAATAAATGCATTCTTTTGTTTAAAATGTTGACAGCGGCCATCGTGTGAATAAAAAACAATATTACAAATTATTTAAGGCCGAGTTGAACTCCTTAGAACAAATTAATTCCTTCAGCCACCCATATTCTCCTGTAAATGGCCCACCATACAGGTTTCATGGCATACCCGTCTGGAGTGCATACACACATATGGCAAGAGAAAGCTGCCCTCTTATAGATCCTCAGATGGGTAAAGACAAAATAATACAGCCAATCCATTTGCAGTAGTGAAGAGTGAAGTGGTAATCATGTATACAGCATCCACAACTGAAGCCATTGCAAATAAAATAGTCAATCGCAGCATTTCTGAACTTAGACCAGTACCAGTTTGTTCATTTGCTAAACTGTACACAAATATTCCATAAGGTGGTGAAGTTATGGCTCTCTAAGCAGCACTTGAACTACACTCAAATGTAGTTACTGATAACCAATTGACTTTCATACTAACTTCATAAACTCTGCAATATTTTCTGTAGTTGAGCCAATCAGCACAGAGAATACCTTTGTCATACAGTAAAGTGCACTTAGGCTATATTCACACTAAGTAAAAGTGGCCCAAATCCTATTTGCAGTTTATATATTTATTAGTTACACCCTTTTTCTACATATATTGTCCACTTTACCAGTTCCTCTGACCGTAGAGTCTGACTTTGTAGTTCTACAATTACGGACTATAGAGTATCTTTCTATATATGCTTTGTTAGTCCCTTTAACTGTATTCTTTCATGGTCAGAAGCCCCAGAAGACCACCACAGATGAGGCACTATTGTGGTGGTGGATCATACTCTGCACTGCAGTGACACTGATGTGGTGGTGATGATATTAGTGTGTTTTGGCTGGTATGGCTGGATCAGACAAAGCAGTGTTGCTCAAGTTTATAAACACTGTGCTCCCTATTAGACATGATTGCTTCACTTTGTAGATGTAAAGTCAGAAACAATACCTCATCTGTTCTTTCCTCATCAGTTTGTGTTAGTTGTCCTCTAATCCTTCATTAGCGCCGACAGGATGCCGGTGACTGGACATTTTTGGTTAGTGCTCTAGCATTTAAACTGAGGTGTTCAAAAACTCCAGCAGCACTGCTGTGTGATCCAGTCCTACCAACATAACATAATAGCACACCATCACATCAATGTCAATGCAGAATGATCCACCACCCAAACAGTACATGATCTGTGGTGAGCCTGACAGTTAGAGAAGAGTACATGGGACTAAAAGTACCTGTAGAACTACAAATGCAATTATATGGTAAGTGGAACTAATAAAATGGAAAATAAGTGTAGAAACAAGGTGATGCACTAATAAAGTGATACATTTTTCATTCTAACGTGGTCTATATATAATAGTCTGAATAGGTCATGCCCTTGAAACTATCCCACATGTACAGACTGATATTTCAAAACGGCCTTATTTTCAGAAGTAAGCAAACAAAATGGTGATAGCTATCCTAAAAGTTGCTGGAGTGAGTGCCGACTAAAAATTCACAAACATGATGATGAATAGGAGGAAGCAAAAGAGAGCCAGACTTTTGATGATTTCTATGCAATCACGGCAGCTATTATGTGAAGAGAACTGTCTGACTAAGACTTGAGCCAGAGGGAGTAGGGACATGATTAGACGGTGTTGCAGACATACAATTTGTCAAAAACTTCACAATGATGCTTCAGAAGAATTTTTTATATATCAGTATAAATATGACCCAAGACATCAACAGATTTTCACAGAAGTCCCAGAAATAGATAAAGAGAATCCAGTTAAACAAATAGACAAACAGAAAAATATTACTACAGTTGGTCACTTATTGAGAAAAATGATCCAATATTACATATCTGTCAAAGGCAAAAGCATTTATTTTGAAGGCAAAATTGGTGTCAGGTGTTTTTAGTCACTCAGAAGTTTTTACAACAATCAGATGTGAACAGACACACTGTTGCTATTAAAGAATAGTAATTTGTCAAAGTCTGATCTTCACAACACACATGTTGAAGTATATCATGACACAAACAAAAGAGATTTCTGAGGACCAATGAAAAGGTGTTGATCAAAATGCTCATTAAGCTGGAAAAGTTTACAAAATGATCTCTAGAGTTTGGACATATTGTGTACAAATAGAGCCAAGTCAAGATCACTGCTACTCTCCCCAGGAGTGGTCGAGCAAGCAAATCGAAATCAAAATGCAACCTCAGGTAACTTGAAAGCAACTAAAGGCCTTTCACACAATGACTAACATTAATGCCGATGAGTCCAATATAAAGAGAACACTGACATTAAATTGGCTAAAAGTGCTTCAATTCAATATGCAGAACTGAAACAGTTACTGGTAGAGTTTTAGTTACAGTTATTCAGTTACAGTAATTGAGGGTGGGATGGGGGTCATAGCAGATATTGAAAGCAAAGTGAAAACATACTTTTGCCACTAACAGACAAGTAATATTGGATAATTTTTCTCAATAAATGACTGACCAACTATAGTTTAATTTCATGTTTAATTGGGTTCTTTTTGAGGACTTTTAGGACTTTTGTAAAAATATGATGAGGATTTAGGTAATATTTATGGAGAAGTAAAGAAACTTCTAAATTGTTCACAAAGCTGGATTGTGCCGTCTGGCAAAGACTTGGATTACCAGTATTCTAGATAACTGAACTGATCTACCCAAGTCCTCCGTTTGTTTGATTGTCCATGCCTTTTCAAAGTCACTGGCTACATTCCTATGGAATCGTCAACAAGCTACTCCAAAAGAGCTCTGTGATGTCCTACAAGGCTTGAAAAGTGATTGGACTATTCAGACTATAATCATGTATGAAATATGGGCCACTTTTACCAAAAGTGTGAACACAGCCATAATCAATCTGATTTTGAAGTTTGGATATCAACACTTCCAAATACACACAGAAAAACAGGCTACAGGACTGCAACTACTCACCATTAACAGGTGGTTGAGCTTCAAAACACAATTACACAAATATGCACTTTTTTCATATAGTTCTAAAAATGAAATTATTGAGGTGAAGAGTTTTGCATCATCAATCCAGTCGAATCACGACTGCGTGTGGTCACACCTACAAATCTTGTAACTTTTACAGACAATAATACAATAAGATCACAAAATATCATCATGTGCAAACGTCAACAGTTCTCCCCTATTAAACAGTTCCTGACCTCAGTACAAGGTGCCTTGACCACCGCCCTGTTCTGGCCTGCAGCAGTGGGATGATCCGAGAGACCCAAATCCTGTAAACATCATTCTCAGGGGCCCTCCTCACCCCTTTGGTTCATTTTGTGTCCCCACCATGGTTCAGTTCCAGCCTTATGGGCTACCTGATGCGGCCATTACTTTTGACCAGACCTAGTTCAGATTTGGGATCTGAGGACAAGGAGCTCCAGCTACTCTTGGCACACAGAGCTATAGTTGGACAGAGAGACATCTCAGCAGAACATACGTCTCCAGTCACCCAGAAGGCTCTCACTGAGCTATCCACCCAGGCCTCCAGAGCTTTACCCACCAGAGAGGCATTCTTCTTGGCAACCTCCAGGGCTGGCTCCATGGGTGGCAACTTAAGAACCTGGGCGAGCTGCTGGAAGCCCTGCTCCAGGTAGACATTGCCAGGAGGACCAGCGTGCAACCAGCCATGCTCCTCTAATAGAAATACAGAAGACAGAATGCAGAAAATATAGGTAATTATAGTTTGAGTAGTTAGAAACCGCAAAAACGAAAACCACAAATATCCTCATTTCAGCAGCATTCAGTGTATCTGAGCAAAGCTTATTTAATAGTCAGAGTATAGCCATTAAGTAAAAAGTTATTATCCTAGTTGTTGTTTTAGAAACCAAGATATACACTAATGCCTTAAATAATAGTAATACATGGAGTGCAATAGAAAGCAAAATTGCCCACATACTTTGTACATGTCTATCTAATATAACTAATGTGCAGAGGTGGGTAGCAGGGATGTCATCAGATCTACTTCACTGGAGCACGTACCCAAGTAAACTGTTGTCCCACTAAAATCATGGCTGTAAAAAGTCAATAACACTACGTCAAAGCCAGTTTCTTTCAGGTTTTTCACATTGGCATAATGGACATGTACAAATATGTATAGCTGTGCTCATAGCTTTGTGTTTTAGCCACTTATAATTGTATATCCAAAAGCACATATTAGGCCACTAGAGCAAAGGTATAACATGATACAAAAATCTCTGGAGTTAATTTATTCTTCATTTCTCATCCATGGCAGAATATAGGCAGTATAGTTTATAATTCCAATTTTCCATGATGAGTTGAATTTTAGATGTCTCATATGAACTCAGGCTTCATACATATTTTGAACAATCAATTTACAGAACTTTAAACTACACTTCCAAGTCCAAATTCTTCAGTGTGACATTGAATGGAGGTACCTGATCACTTTAAAGGTACCATTTACTGCAAATATCTACTTAAGCTGAATGGGAAAAGTCAAGTAAATAGTGTTGAATGCCGGTGAACGTTTTGCCGTTTTGTTTTTGTTCTGTAAATCACACTCAAAATCAAGCTGTCACGGAAATTACCGAATATTGCCGATGATTTTCACGTGACGTGACGTCACATCCTGGAGAAAAAAAGATTCATATTGTAGTGACATGGGGAAAATAAGAATGCTGCTTTGGACACAGATAAAGAGGATTCATCTCATGTGGGGAACACAAATTGGTAAAAATTGTAATGCGACCTATTTCGCATAGAAAATCTGACCCATCGTGAACGCTACATCACGCACGGACCGATTTCCGATCTCATCAGCTTCTCAGTAAGAATTCGGTGAGTGGTCTATTTTACTGCACTAAAACCATAAAATTGACTAGTTCAAACGACATTTTATTACTGTGTCACTTAATTAACCCAATTAGATTGATAACTGACACCCTGATCAGACCACTCCATGGGACCTTTAAAATGCCTTGACTGAAGGAGGGCATAGTTGATTTGTCTGTTGTGTACTGGATAAATCAGGGGAGGCAAGCCACATGAACCAACATTAATAAGTCTAACTGGGTCCACATATAATTATATTCCTGTGTATTTTTCAATAACCTTTTTATGTCACCCCATATCCTCACAAACACACACATTTGCTTTCATTGAAAATGTTTTAGTAAAATAACAGATCTTTCCTAAGGGGCAATTATTAATTTTTTTATCTGAACTAGAGCATGCTCACCGATTGGACAGTGTTCAAATACTATAATCACATACTAAATAGTTGGCAACATAGTAACATCATTAAGATTTCAATAGTACGACATGTAATTTAGGACAAGCAACATTCTGTGGTGATTAGTCTCGTTATTGCTGCTGTCGCATTTCAAAATACCAATTCATTAATAACTAAAAATGGAATCACTTTTTAAAATAAACATGTTTAAAAATAAATAATTTCATGACCTTTTCAAAACCTTCAATGCAATACGAACCATGACTTTAAACAGAGCTCTCACCTAGGCGAAAAGGTTCCTTTCCTTTAAGTGCTAGAGGCATGACCAGGAAGCGGGTTTCTGCCACACGCTGCCATAACCTCAGCACACGGACGATCCACACTCCAGGCCTGAGTGGACGCTGCAGTGGTGGTTTGTACTGGGTGAACTCTGCCTCCACGTCAACGCTGATGTCATAAGATGCTGCTACCACCTGTGCTGGGTCGATCCACACTATAGTTGCTGTCAGGTTGGGGCCACGAGCCCACTTCTGCACTGCCACTGGTTCATCCAAAGGACCGATCACTCCACCAAAGTTCCGGAAGATTCTCTCCTTGGGGTCCCACTCTGTTCCAACCTGGTGAATAACAAGGTTCAAAGAGTTTAAAACTCTCCTTCTACCAATACTCAAAATATTGATTATAATGTTACTGTAAGACAAATGTCACATCAAAGCATGAGTAAGGCCTCTAATCCACAATTGCTTGGACTAAGTGCATCAATCGTAAAAAGCTCAGATTTTTAGACTTCAGTCTTATTTAACCTTTGCTTTTCTACAATCGTTCTAGTCTATGGTTAGCAAATAGACACTTACAGATCACTTTATTGGGTACATCTGTTCAACTATATGTTAACAAATACCTAATCAACCAATCAAATCGGAGGATGTTCATTCAGTTGTTTAATTTTGTAGAAAAAAAGCAGATCATCGACACGACACAAAACTAAAGTCATTTCAAATGGCAATTTTTTGGCTTTAAGAAACACTAAGGGTGTATTACTGTTTGGTCCACTTTAAACGGACCAGAGTTTGTTTCCCACGCTGATCCGGGCCTTTTGTGCAGGTGTGAATACAAACCAGCAAACCCTGATCCGGACCAAACAACCGGACCAAGACCCACTTTTTGAGGTGGTCTCGGTCCGCTTTCAAGCGGACTCTG
>JAVSBU010352545.1:0-16824 GCA_033118015.1 Loricariichthys derbyi
TTTGGGCTGTTTGTATGTCAATCACAAAGATGTCATAGCAATGGAAATAGACCAATTAAAATGCTCAACATGTCCGTAACGTAATGCCAAATTTTACTTTACATGGTCATATAGTGACACCTACTGGTCATAACAGGTAATGTACAAAATTACGCTCATCACAACAACTGATGAGGATATGCCTTAATTTCATTTTCGGTAAAATTTAAGCGTCCAGGTTTTTAGCTTTGAAAATCTGGCCACCCTAACCTACCAGTTGACTTTCTGTTATCCAGTAAGCATTTCTGAATTTCAGAAGGACAGGCAGGCTCCCGTCTTTCCAGGTCGTCTATATCGTCTATACGGTCATTATGTATTATTATGGATTATTCAACATGTTGAATATTTTTGTGCAACCGGGATTTTTTTCCTGGTCTAGGCCACGCCCACCAGCGGTTAATTTGTAAGCATCCAGGATTTGCAGGAACACTCCAGGATACAATTCGGACGTTTCTGTAAGCCAAATCTCGGTTAACTCGACCGCAACTGTGTACTTGCCAAGGGGAGAGGTGGAGTAGGCACCAGGAGGGCCGAGGTAACCTTCAGGGCATTAGGTAGGTAGGTAGTGTAGGGTAGGGTAGTATAGAGGGCATCCACCGTAGTCAACACTGTTCTACTGTTCACCCCCTGCACTTAGGTCCTTGTCACACAGAATCATGACATGCTGAAATCCATTTCATTTGTATTAGTAAAATGTAAATCTGAGACAACGTTGAGTTATGGAGCAGGAGATCACCAGTACGTAAAATAGACAGCTGGATGAAATTATACCTGATTACAGCTAATCAGTCAGTTAGAACAGTAACTCATTGCTGCTCGTTGCTGGTGTTTATCTCAGGGATTGAGCTGAAGGCTGGTACCATCATACAGTTAGCTCTACCCTCTATGTGTGACTGTCCCGTGATGCTGATGCTGACTTCATGAATGTTTCAGATGACTCCCTTTGAGTACTCTATACGTCGCAGTATGTCAAACGCACATATAAATAGTTAGAATGTGTGAATGGTGTCGGTGTCTAGACACATGATCACGTTGTGTTTAAATTACACCCAGCACTCTGTCTACATGGCCCCAACACAGGAGAGGCCTTGCGGTATCACATTTCCACACAGAGGCACAGCAGGTTGTGTTTCTGCTGCAGAAGCAAGCACTCAGACATTGATCCATGGTGCTGCTTTGGATCTTTTGCAGAGCTCTAAGTGCTTATATAATTCTCTTATTACATTTTATATATATACAGCACCAGTCAAACGTTTGGACACACCTTCTCATTCAGGTTTTTAATTTTTTTCCTACATTGTAAATGAATACTGAAGTCATCCAGAACAAATAAGGTACGGCCACCAACCTCAAATGGTTTAACAGTCCTGAGGGAGTTCCCGGAGGTGATGAGCACTTGTTGGTTGAAATGTTTGGGATTGACTGAGCTTCATTTCTTAAAGTAATGATGGACTGTGGGTTTTTCCTTCCTTAGTTTTGAGTCGTTCTTACCATAATATGGTATAGGAACTCTAGATCTTCATAACACAACTGATGGGCTCAAACACATTAAGAGGTCACCTTTCACCCTGTGTTGACAGTTAATGAGTATGAAAATGATTGATTTAAGGGTTGATTGACCTAAAGTTCCCAGATGCGAGTTCATGTCTCCCTTTGAAGGCCTTTCACCAATTTATAACAGGATCTTTGATCTTAGGTGGGTATTTCCTGTATGTCTCATTCGGGGCAGCACCCATCTGTGTTGCATTATATATGAACAGGAGCCCATGTGAATAAATCAGCTACTGTGTTTTCATCCTAACAATTGTTTTCAATCTACTGGACCTTGCAGTATCCTTACCATTTTGACCTGTGTTTACTCTTTGAACTGTTATCAGGAACAAAGCACATTCAGATCACGGGTTCGACTGTATAATAGGCAGCAAACTGTGCAGCCTTGCAAGTTACAGTCCAGACAGGGTTGTTTTAAAGGGCCTTGCTCAAGGGCCCAATAATGGCAGCTTGTCAGTGATGGAAATAAAACCATCAACATTTCTATTTCTCTTCCCTGAAATATTTCTATAAATGTGGCTGTGTCTCTAATTATTTCCTGGTTCTGCAGCAGCCGTTGGATTTGCAGTGTCATGCAGACTCTCTCGTTCCTGTTCACTTTACACCGCCCTTCTTCACTATTCTTCCCTCTTTATGCGCTCTGTCGTTCCTGCAGCCTCTTCCGCCCCATCAGTCTAATGTGGTGTGGCAGTGTGTGCTGATGTGCTGGGTGCTGAGAGCCTGGAATAATCTCACACACACACACACAGGGCATTTACACTCATATACACACCCTCCCATTCTCACAAATTTTAATTAAACCTACAGTACTGTGCAAAATTCTTAGGCCACCATTAGATTTAGCAATGGTGCAATTACCATATACAGTATATAAAACATATTGTCAATAACTTTACCCCAAAAAACTCAAACTTGGATTCGTCTCACCATAATACTCTGCCACTGATTTATTTTTGGCATATCTTAACCTAGAAGCTTTTATTTTGTATGCTATATAAAATCTCCCAGTCTAGGGTACTAGTGTAGGAAAATGGTGAAGGGAAAGGGAGGAAATATCCAAAAAGAAATGCCAGCGTTTCAGCAGTGTTATTTTCATTAACGAAAACTACGATGAAAAATATTCGTTCACAATGAAAACGAGATGAGGGCTAAATAACAAATAGCATTTCAAAAGGAAGCTGAACTGTCACTTTTTCACTGTAGCACGTAATAATGCATGCAGATTCTGCAGCACTTCTCACTAAATGCCCTTCCAGTATTAACATTTGCATCGGTTATAATGGCCCCGTCCCAAATCGCTCCCTACGCCCTACAGGCTGCAACTACAGGTCCACTTAAATTCTGCTATTTGGTGACATCAACAAGAGGAAGTAAGGCTTTAAGCACATGCATTTGGGACAGAGCCCGTTTCTCCTCATGCATGCTCACTGCACTCTGTAACTTACAGGCTGCAAAGGCACTTTCATCATTTTGGATGCTAACATGTTATTGACTTTAACACAGCTTTTAAGCTGTTGTTTATGAAAGTTAGTAATAAATAACACATGTAAACCAGCAAAAGGTTTAAAAATGCATGACTAAAATTAATCCATTTTTTATTTAACTGACTAAACTAGACTAAAATATTTTTAGTATATTTAGTTTAGTAAAACTAAACTAAAACGAACATTAGGCCAGACTTTTTTATTTCTTGTTTGGTGGATGTCTGTTATGAAAACCTGAATACGGTGGCGTAAATAAAAATAAAAATTAAATTTCACTTTAGAATTCATTTTTTAAATTTTCAATTAGTGAACATCAGGAGCCAAACCAATGTGCACTATGTGGCTAAAAACATCGCATCAAATCACCCCAGCATCCAAGCAGGACACCGTATCATACATTCAAAACAATATCAAAGCAAAAAAATACCAACAAATGACCGCTAAAGCTACAGCAAATGTGAGAGATGAGTTTTACTCACTTTTCTGATGACAAATGCGTATAATTTCTGTTGGCATTCATGATGTGGCAGCTTTGAGCATGTGCAGTTCATCTCAGAGTCTCCAAAAGTATCCAATAACACCACAAAAAGTCACTAGATTTGTCGCTAGTCGCTTTTTAAAAAATAAAGTCACTGGACGGTCTGAAAAGTCGCTAAACATAGTGACAAAGTCGCTTGGCAATACTTAACGAGTGTAATGAGGAAGCTGCTTCAGCGTTTGAAAGCAGTCTTTCTCGTGGGTTCTTCAGGCAGCCGTGATTAGCGGGTTCTTATTGCCACCTAGTGGCGCGGTGCTGATGCATGTCTAATAGGGTTCAGTGTTTATAAGGCAGGAGCAGGCTTTGGAGCAACGAGCTGGCATTGTAGCAATTATGCTCTGCTTGAGAGGGATTTCATGCCACGCCATAGGCAGAAGCCAGGGCTGGAACAAGAGTGGCATGTTTATACACTCAGCCACAGTTTAACCCTATTAGACGTGCATCAACGCCGTGCCGCTAGGCGGCAATAAGAACCCGCTAATCGCGGCCACTTAAAGACCCCACGAGAAAGACTGCTTCCAAACACTGAAGCAGATTCCTCGTTAAAACTGGCCAATACAGGCGATCTTGCTGAACTGTCTGCTTAGTGCCCATTTGCTTCGTCTGCACATGCGTTTGTGAAGATGAACACAGATTTTGGTACATTCTTCGCATGTGTCAGTGATGATGACGGCACAGTTTTAAATTGCCGTTTTTAACTATGTAAGATTGGCGGCAATAAAAAAAAAATGTGATTTTTTTCCCAATTTTATTTTTTTTTTGAAAATGTGAAAAACTAACATCGGCGGATCCGCCAAACAAGTAATTTAAAAAGTCTGGCCTTATTTAAAATAACCAAAATATGATTAAAACTGATTTTCACTCAAAAGCCTAAGAAAAAAACTAAATGAAAATCAGCTGCCAAAATCAACACTGTGTTTCAGAACAGTTGAGTCAGTTGAGTTTTCAAAGCCCACATGACCTCCCCACACACAGAAATGACAAAAAAACAACAAGTCAAATAACCCGAACATGGACCGTAACAACAGGTCACATTTTGTTATGCATTTTAGGACGGTTTTGCATGTTTGAGAAGGGTTATCCAAACTTTTGGTTCTGTTTGACTGTAAATGTCACGTGTTCTGCATTGCAGTATAAAAGAGAAAGGAGAAGCGGCGTGTAAGGAGTTGATGGAGGCGTTCGCTGCATGTGTAAAGAGCAGCACCAAAGCGTCTTGAGGAGCTCGGTGCACAGGACATGCACACATGGTACGTTCCAACTTCACACTGCGTCCTACGAGATTTTGTAGAACGCACAGTCAAATGTGTTGCGTTATGGTTGTGGTCACATGGGTCACATCAACTCTTAATGGGCTGCAAGTTGAATAGGATTATTGGATTAGGATTAGCACATTTCTCGTATCTTTATAAACTCTGTTTTCTCCTACAGGTCTGCTGCACTGAGCCCGCGACCTTCCCAGCATTCCCTGCAGCACTGGATTTAATGTCTCTGGTGGGATTTGGCAGCAGAAACACCTCATGCCCCGTTCCCTTGTACTTCCCCTTCTCTGTCCCCCCGTGAGGTTTAAATGGTATCACCCTACCCTTTGTTTCCCTTGCAGCCAAATGCTCTGGTCTGTTATGTCGACAGTTTGGGGAGCTCATGGGATTTTATGTACATTGTGTGTTTGAGGTGCTCACATAATAGTGAAATAAAGTGGAAATGATTAGAACAACGTGTCCTCTTTCAAGGTCTGAAATATCAAATACAGCTAAACACCAGGTTATGTAAACAAAATGGACATTTACCACGTAGTTTAGACACTGCATATAGTGTTTCATTTTAAACAATGACATTAATTAAAATCATATGAAAACATTCAGTACAGCACTGCACCGTACAATACAACAATTCTTATTTTTATATATTTTATAAAACTTGAAATACCAAAAATAAAAAAGAAAGTACATAAAATGTAGACACCATTTTTGTGCCTCTCGAGACGGCAATTCTCTTTTCTGTCAACAGGGGTCACAAGGGTTCGCTCGTACTGGTTTTCTGCCATTCAGACATGAATGAGATGTATATAAGAAAGATTTTAATTTCCGATTATAATTCTTAAGACCTCAGCCACATATCTCCACGTTCATGGAGTTCGGTTGTACCTTTTTTCATGTTTTTTGAGGCAGATCCCTGTAGGGCTGGGTAGCGGTGACTGTTATAGCACCAATGTATGATCCCATTTGATACCAAAAGTGGCTGGAAGGTACCATGGGGACCTATAAAGTGTACTTATGTGAAGGTGCATTTACATTCAGTCATTTAGCAGATGTTCCTGTACAGAGAGATTTAATGAGAACTGACATAATCAAACTACACGCCATAATTATAGCAGCCAATTGTGCGTAAGAGCCTTGCACACTCTCTGGAGAAAAGTTGTAATAGGTTCATGCATGAACTTGCCTTCCCTCAAACTGTGTCATACCAAAGTACCAAACCATGAAGTTGTGTAACTGCTGAAATAGTTTGGTGGACGTGATTGACATGGCGTGTGCATGTATTAAGGTGAGGGTTACCAACATACACACATAAAGTCAGGAACTGTGGTGGTGCAGCAGCCAAGGTACTGGGAATGAAGGTATTAGATTACCGTCCACCGCCTGCATACACCAGTAACCAACGCATAAAAATTTCATTATTTCTAAAAAGTTTCATTATTTTCATAAAATCAAAGCTGCGACCCAAGAATGTGCCACGTTCATCAAAGAAACGACGAAAATCGGCTTTTTCCTTACCCCTGTCCTGCCAAGCGGATAAATCCTGTACATTTATGAAGTCCGGCGTTTTCCGAAGTTATTTTTCAGGACTTTATGCTCTTCTTTTATTTCACAAGTATCTTGTTTGCCAGAGAGCCTCTGCCTTCTCAATCTCGTCTGCACATTCGTGATACGTAGTGATTTTGTGCTTGATATTTTGATATTGTCATTGTGTTATTGTCTCATCAGTTTCTGTTGGGTCTGATATAGCATATTACTCCAAATTATGTGTATTTTAGGCATTCCTGAAAATAATGTATAATAAAAAATGGAAAAAAAGCTGCATGTATTTTCAGATTTTTTTCAGCCGGTATTCTAAGACCTTCATTCCCACGGCCTAATGGTGTTATAAAGCAGGGCAGAGTGACCTACCGACCAATGGAAACATCAATAAGAGCGCTTGTGACTTTTAGAAAGTGGAACCAGAAATGATTTTTTTCCATGTAATTTACGAAGAACCTGCTTTAGCTCAGGTTCGGTTCAACTTATATGATTTATTCAGCTCAAGTGAGTCTTCTCATTGTTCACCCTTCTTGTTCTTGTTAGGGTTCTATCATTATAGAGCACAGGGTTCAGGTGTGAGTGAGCTGTAAATGGGACACCAGTCCATGTCTGTGAAGATTCTCAGTCGTCCAGGTCATAGTAACAGTGGGTGGTAGAAGAGCGCAACTGGACTTCATTGTAGATTCTTGAAGACGTTTCACGAGAGGTGAAACGTCTTCAAGAATCTACAATGAAGTCCAGTTGCTCTCTTCTACCACCCACTGACACCAGTCCATGCAAACATGGCTGGGTATGATTCACTATTGCAGACCCCAGATCAGCCTCTAATTCCTCAGACATAACAAGTCATGTCTGTATGTGATGCTTGACCTAGCCAGACGACTCCGCTGGGGCTCGTAATCACTCAATCGCTTAATGACTGAATACCTGGATGTTTGAATTGTTCAATGTCTTTGGCTGGTGGTGAATCGAAATAAGGTCAAAATGCCAGAGACTTATTTTAAATTCACAGTTGGACAGTTGTAGTTTGTAAATGCAACAGAGCAATATCTTGGATAAATACTGCGAAGAAACATCTGATAGTCATTCAGCATCTAGACCTGTTCATAAAATCTATATGTTATTTATGTCTGATTCGACACACCCATCAAACACACCTTGAATCATTAAAACAGGTAATTTGATCAGTGGTTGTTAGGGAAAATACAACTGTTTACCCACCTTTTCATAGAAAAACAAAACACGTCTGCATGAAAAGAGATGACCAATAATCATGCAGTTATCTTCCATTGTAGAAAACGAGTTCCACTGTAAACAGTCTGAGGCTGTGTACAGTGACACCACACTGTGTACTGAGCAAGAACGGCATGCCACCGTGTAAATGTTTTAGCACTGCAACACCCATCTGTTTGAGACCACGTAACAACTCGTTAGGCTGCTAACCCGCTAATTATACGCTATGTGTCTCAGCTTCAGAATCCAAACTGAAGAAAAACTTTGAACATTAAACTCATTCAGATCATGGTCGACTTGAGTGGTTTACTTGAAGGCATCTGGACTGCTTCTTGGTTCTTGAAGACCTTTCACCTCTCTTCTGAAAGGCTTCTTCCCTTTAGAGCTGAAGAAACCTCCCAGATGGAACATCTTCAAGAACCAAGGCGGAGGCCAGTTGCGTTCAACTCAAACACTCAAATTAACTCGATAGGGCAGCTACATTGGGGGTAAGAGAAATGTTGTTTTTACCAGATATTCCTTTGAAATAACATCTGAAATGATGCGTCTAACTGCACTGTGACAGAAATATGTAAAATAGGTGGAAGCCTACTCAAAGAAGGACTTTTCCCACAGTGTCCTATCAGCATTTTGTGCTGATAATGTTCAAGAGTTCAAAGCAGATAATCCAGAGGTTAAATATCTGCATGAGTTATGGATTTGAGCTTATGAAGTCGGTCTCGTTCTTGTTTTCTAAGAAAGCAGTGATGTGTCAGTCGGACGATGATATGGATGCCTGTTAGGTTCAAGATGCACGACACAGATAGCAAATCATATAAAGAAAAACATTCCTAAGTTTGAGGAGCTGATAGGAAATGTTCTATCATGTGATGTAGGCTTGAGAATATATCTAGTGACAAGAACTGGGGGGGGGTGTTTCGGTGCTTGGTTGGTGTTTAGGTCTTGCCTACCACCACACTTACCAGGGGTACTGTACCTTTCAGGCTGTAGAGACCATTTGTGGCCATGATTGGCTGTCTGAGGGAGGTTATGCCAATTCGGGGACCAGCAGTGACCTCTGCTGAAAGTGTGCTTGAAAGGGTTTGCAGGAATTGGCACCGGTTTCCTGTATGACCTTGACCAGGTTTAAAAACTGAACTAGTTTCAAATAGTTTCCAGTCATATTGCTGTAAAACACAACGGCCGTGGGACGCTCTCTGCCAGGTGATGAACAGGAAACTAAATATTAGTATTGTCCTTGATCTTCGTCATCATATCCAGCACTGACGTAACTCATCACTCCAGCACTAAGCTCATGTTCGGATACATGCCCTGACCCCCAGGATCGTTTCCTCCTCTCACTTTTCCTGTTCCCATCACCAGACCTACAGTTGGCAGAAACACATTCTGTATTCTGAGTGCATCCTCGGTCAGTAAAACGCACAAAGTTCACACTGTCCTGCTGACTGATGACATCATGCACTTTATTCGCCTTCTCAGTCTATTGCGTGTGACATTGTGACCTTTAGCAGCTGCTTTAAGGTTTACTTAAAGGACACAGTCACTGAGACACTTTGTTAAATATTAATTTAACACATGATATATGTGGTTATTTGCATTCTTTCCAGGATCCATGTGGAGGAAAAACATGCCGTATAATCAGAATCCCAAATAAGGTCCCAAAGATCTAACAAGCTTGCAGTTTACAGGGATCGAAGACTGGGACCCCATTAAGGGGTTAAGATATGGGGAAAAAAGGAGTGTAAGAAAAATGTCCAATGGAAATAACTCGGCACTATTTATGCAAACTTGTCCTTTTCTTCACTATTACAACAGTTTACGGAAGTAACCATAGCAAAAAAAAAAAAAAGAAAAGTGGAACTTACGTGCTGCTGTCTGTAATCCACTGGTAACATACTGTAATGTTATTGTGAGTTCTAATAACCTGCTAAGCAACATTAATGTTTCACTTTCAGCCATCAGAGTTTGGAAATTTTATACACACACAGTATTTCATCAGTGCTGGGAGCCAGTTCCTGGAGCTCTGGGTTCAGATTCCTGGGTGGGGCTCTAATCTGAAGATCAGTTGGTGTGTATCAAATGATGGACTGATGCCCTGTCCTTGTTAGGTACCAGACCCTCCCCTGCGTCCTTGACTAATACATTTTTTTTTTTAAATGCTTTGCTTCTTAGTAATGAAGGTCCTTTGCTATTGTGGTTATTTTTTCCACTAGCTTTACTGTAACCAATTGTGTGCAGATGAAGGGCGTTTTCACAAGTGGCCTTACATGGCCAAGTTTTGTTTCCATTTACATGTACATACATGTCAAATGAGCTCGGACTCCTCAAAAGTTTTTATTTTGTGCTCCAGTTTATTAATTCAGTGTGGCCCACGTTTCTTCACTTCTAGGCTTGTTGTACACAGATGGTTGCAGGTGCAAATACAAACACCCAATTATGGGATTGTGTGGTCTTGGGAAGATGGATTCCGTACTAGATATTTGGAAGGAAGACCACATTAAACAGTGCTCTATAGGACGGGAGGATGTTAAGGGTTCTTTCATCGGTCCTGTAAAAAGAAAAGATGAAACCACTACCCAGAATCAATAAAACACAGCTGGTGTTGGAGATCTCCTCAGGGTTTCAGACAAGCAGAAAGAGAAGATATACCTTTTTAAACATCACTTGAGGAGAACATAGAGAAGTGAGGTGGTTAGGATTCAGGTTCACTGCAAAGAGTTCTGGTTAATTGAAAAAGAACTCCAAAGACGTAATAACCCATTCTAAATCTTTCTAACACATTTTATAGGTCCATGAATCACTAGGTGGAAAATTTAAACCTTTTCCTGTTCTACCAATGAAAGAGCTTTTCAGGAATGATTGGAAACCCTCTGGTTTCCTGCTCTAACCTTCTGGGATGGGTGGAAACTTTTCAGTGACTGGGAAAATCTTTCAGTGTGGCTTGTCACCAACCTCCGTTAATTATTGGGAAATGACTGCTGGGCGACAGCAGACTTCCTGTGTATGTGAATGAATGCACAGGAGGGAGGTGAACAATCAGCTCTCTCTAACGCATTCCACAGACGGACAAACATCTGTGACCTTGGTAAACCATTGAGATGTGGAAGAAGTTAAGTGGGTGTATTTGAGACCGAAAAATCAGAGTTTTTCTTACCGTAAAACAGGCTGTGTTTAAATGACGGGGAATAACGTGACGCCAACGTGCACACCCACGCCCACGCCCACACATGCATGAAACGTGTAGCGCTCAATGTACAGCGAGAACAATGTCTAGCACAAGAAAAGCTGTAGGCTGGTGCAGGGACTTTACATGACATGACATGACCTGATTTAGGCGCTGGGTCTCCTGGCTCAAGTTTACCCCTGAGAATTTACGCAGTGGTTTAGATATATGAGTGTAAGACAGCTTAATTGTCTGTAAGCACATTATGCAGGGCAGGGCAGGCGGCGGTTTACTGCAAGTGTACACATGAACAACAAAACGATGGAGACGCGTATATTCTTAGTCCTCCCAAATTGTTATTAGCTACTGGAAAAGCATCGACTGTGGGAAGATCATATGCTAAAATGCATGAAATCTTGACCACAGCAAGTTTCTTACACAACCTGTTTTTTAGTCACAAACAGTTTATGGAAAAAAGTCTCAAACAAGCTCTGAAAGCACATGGCTTTATCCGGTGTTTAGAAAAGGGCTTTGAATAGCACAGGGTGTGAAGGAACTGGAGGACTTAGTGCCAGTACAGGATTTTGAGAGAACCGGGACTGGCAGCAAAGGGTGCAAGGTGGGAACCACCCCCGGACATGGCACCAGTCCATCTCATACATATACTGGAACACTTTAGAGATGCGTTGTGAGGTGACATAGTTATGGTGCACCAACGTTTTTTGCATGGTGTCAGGTGCAAAAGAAAAAGGAACTAAAATCTATTTAAAGGACTTTGTGTTTCACAGTGCTCTGTGTATCTCTTCTATTTTTTTATTAGTTCTGCTTGCCTGTCCTTATTGAATGATTACATTTTGAAGACGTTTTTGTCAGGCATGACTAATACGACTCATTTAAAAAAAAACCTTTTATACTTTTTATAAGGCTGTATTTTAATCAGTTTCATCAAAAGTTTCACATTTTTCTTCCTTAAATGGTTTTCCTTCTGTTGCTAAACTGTTTCTCCTTGCCCTCTGTTCTTGCCTTTTCCAGAGCGAGTGAAGGTGGTAGTAAATCAGGGGGATATAACAGATTATCGGAGCGTCCTGGAAGCCTGCCGCGGAGCCGACGTGGTCATCCACTCAGCGAGTCTGGTGGACGTGTGGTACAGAGTGCCAGAGAAAACCATCCACGCTGTCAACGTAGGAGGTGAGTGCAAATAAAAGCAAAATTCCGATTTAGGGATGAAGTGCAAGTAACCAGATGGAAAAATGGAGAGTCCAGAGTCCTCCTTATTTCTGTTATTCTTAATGTATCAGCTTCCGTGGCTCGGTGAGGGGAATCAGCTGCTGGAAACAGCAGTGTCAGAGGTCCTGGGTTCAATACCAGGTGAGGGTTGCAAAGTGAAGGCGGAGTGTTACGTTTATGGAAAATCCCCAGTTATTTGGTTTTGTGATCCGCTGTGCCAAAACCCAACAGGAGCAGCTCACAGAGAATTCTGTTATTGGCAGCCAAATACATGTCCAACATTTAGCTGTGCAGCAAACCGCAACAGTTCTGGGCCAAGACAAGTACTGTGAGGACAATATGTCTCTGTGAGTGGACGAAGTATGTGAACCTTAAGGATTAGCTGTTAGAGTCAGGTGTTTCAGTCAGGTCAAGTCTGATCTTCACAACACATTTATGGAACTGAACAAAGAACAGATACAAAACCATTAGAGTTTGGATTTTTATCAGATTTCCCCACTAAAATACTGAATTATTGTACTCAGTATAATATGTAGGTACTTCCTGTTTTATGATGGCCTGACTTACAGTATTTTGACTTTATGCTGGGAAACATGCTTCTGCTTCTTCTTTTGTTCTTATCGGCACCTTGTATCTCTTATGTTGCATTACTACACATATAATAATCATTTTATTTTAAATTTTTAATAAAATAAGCCTTGTTAATGTTTAATTATAAGTGCACCAATCAAGCTTAAGGGTAATTTTGCCTTGATTATCGATTTGAGATGCTGCTGCATGGATAGGGAGTCACATGGATGGGAAATGTAATGATGGAAAAGCCTTTATCTATGATTAGGACTATAAATTTGATGTTTTAACTTGTATGCAGAATTAGAGAAAATTCAATAGGGTTCACAAACTTTCAAGCATTGATCTGCCACCATGTAGGCTGTTTAAACCAATTACACGATATATTAATTTAGTTTGCTTTGCATCAGCCTGCCGTATTGGAAAGTTATGAAGTTGGCAGCACCTGTGCCGTTGGTTTCCTGTGCCAGCCTGGTACTGCTCCCTTCCTACATGTGTGATTATGGAAGAGATTTACATAAGGAAGAATAATAATTCATCTCATCCCACTCAGAATATCATTTATCATCATCTCAAATATGACTCACGACTGTCTGATGTTTCAGAAGAACCACAGATCCTTCAGTTCCAGTGAAATACAGGACACGCGACATGCTGGCGCTTCCTGATGTTTATCGTTGTGACTTTACTGTATGTCTGGCATCAATTTACTAATAATCACAAACAGGCTTTAGTGGATCATCTGCTACAAAGCTGAATGACCACAATAAACATTTCACTTCCCTCCAAAATATTTGCAGTTTAACACAAGAAAACAGGTTTTGTTTTTCTTTTAATAACTCTTTTGTCATTTAGATGTCCAGTGATGATGCAGATCATTATTCAGTACATCTTACATAACATACATTTTTTAAGCCCTCTATTGTCTCCTCTTTGTTAGGAAGCATCAGTTCACTAGAATTCTCTACCTGTAGCGGAAATAATCATTGTGGAAGTGCACATTTGTATCCTGTTACGGTTCTTACATGGAATTAATTAGGCATGCAAAATCATTTCCTGTGTATGAATTTAATTACAGTACACACAGCATCGAGGCTCACAGACCTGGTCCATCACGCTTGGGTTTCAAAACATTTTTCTAAAATACCAGAGAAACGATTTAAGCACACGAGTAACACAACAAGCCCATCTTTGTGTAACACAAAAAGAAAGTAACCTGATAACGACATCCCAAATACAAAACATCCCAACGGTCGGGCATTTATGGTAACAAATCACAAATCACTTGTGCCAAAGGTCTACTTGTGTCAACATGCATAGAGCTTCATCTGTTATTGTGCTTTATTAGATTAATTCCCAGATTAAGCCGTCACTCTGCCGAGGGAAAAAAACCCATCAGTTTAACCTGTCACTTGGAATATTTTGAACTCTGCTTCCTCATATTCTTGGTTTGGGTGTCACAATGCGTGATGAATGTCTGAATATTAAAGGCACGTTTAATAAGGTTAACACTTACTGTAAGTGTTTGGGTGAGGCACCAATCTGAACACTCCAGGTCAAAAAATGCAGGGATGCATGTTCTGGTTCTGACCAGGAAAAACCAGGGTTAAAACCTGTAAATATGTTCTTCCTATTAAATCAGATTTATATGGGTGTAGAAGCTGGAGTCAGACCTTAGCTTTGGTTACAGCTTGTTTGAAGTTTATCATGTCTTTACTACGTTAATATTTCTTCATTTTCGTCATGAGAGTATAGTGTAATTAAGAAAACCTCGTTCGGATAATTGAGATTAGATATGAAACGTGCCGTTTGAGATCAGTTCACGTGACACTGAACTTACTGAAGGAATTTTGTAATGAAAGCAATGTGAAGAATGAGAACACGAGAAACAGACTTGCTTGGGTAAGACATAAAAACAATTGGCTTTTACATCATTGCAGGTCAAAATATTTGCTTCCCATTGTTGCGTCTGTGTTACATGTGGTGAGGACTGAGGACACGAGTATCAACGTGAGCTTCGACTCGTGTGTTTGATAAACAAGTTCATATAGCAGACAGCAGTCATAACACCGTACAAACAGTTTGTAAATACAGCTCTGCTTTAACGTATACAGAGTCTCACTGTTTATACACTTTCATCAGGAGTTTGACTTTCTGCAGAAATACCATGAAACATACTGAATATAATCATGCTACTTCTCGCAATTAGCAGACGAAAACAGGGATACGTTGCAGCAAATCCATCGTAGGTTGAATTTATCATAAGTTCAACATGTAATGTATATAATCATAATGTAGCATTCCTTGCACATTTAGTGCTGGACAGGGCCATGATTTTTCCTCACTACATTTCCCAGTGCTCATCGCTCTCGCTGCAGTGTCCCAAATCAACCATAGCAGAGCATAAAGAGCAAAACGTACCTTTAAACGTGATTAAAGTACTTATATTTAACTACACTTGGGCAGAAATATTAACATAAAGCTTTTTTTTATAATAAACTATTGACTATCTAATGTAATTTATTGAATAATGTGTTGAAAATGGAGTATAAAATGATTATTGCGTGCTTTTTCTTTATTACATTTGCATGCAACTTCTCTTTATATGTGCATCATGAGTAGATGAAAATCACTTTGTTACATAGTAAGTAAATCAATAAAGCATTCGAGAGAGCTTTGTCAGCTAAAACCAAATAGTGACTCTGAAAAAGCCACAAAATAACAAAAAACTTGCATCATGATCACCTAAGCATTCTCTGGTACAGAACCTTTTAAGTGCAGTGTGAGCACAGGCCAGCAGAGGAGAGGGGAGGGTGATCATACTCTGGCCTCTACTGCCACCGGGCTTGATTAAACACAGCACAGTAATATTTTCAAAATTTTTTAAAGCTTATCAAAATTTAAATGATGATAACCTTTGAAGCTGTATCATATTTCATCTTTAAAAATGATGTCAGTCTAACAGCATAAATGGAATTTAAAAATGGTTTTGATATAGAACAATAAATATCGGTCAACAGAATCTGTGTGAACTGGCCCTTAGATTAAACTTTTGAAATAAATCAACACATTCCTGTTGTATGGTCCAATAAAATGTAAAGGCTGATTAAATGAGACCATACGGGGGGAAAAAAAAGCCTCATTTATCAAAGAGACACGATGATGTTTTGCTACAGACGTCACCCTGAGAAGTGAAGACCATCCAAACAAGACTTATCACGTTTAAGAGAATGTTTGGATGTTATTACAGTTTAAAAGGCTAAAAAAACAGCACATTTCACAAGATGATGGGAATGTGTGCACATGATAAATTGCACCTATGACTCCATCCACACATTACACAGTGTGAGTCAGTGTGTAAGACCAGTCTTTTTTTGTGTTGTCTAATTCTCCAGTCTTAACAATGGTATCATTTGTGGCTTCTTAGTTAAATATGGAGCTTTGTGTAATTTGGTAATAATAGTGTTTTGACCAAGTTCATGACCAATGTGGTTCTCAGTAGCGTATGAGTGTCATGTTTTTTCATTTTTGTTGTTATTCAGTCATCAAGATAATAAACTAGGTGATAAGCTCTTCAGCTGATGATCTGGACTGGATTAATCCAGCTAACTCCTGTTTTCTTAAAAAGCAGAATAAGAAACAGTTTAATCAATTGTGCAATTTCTCCCAAGAACTAGTGTTTCATTTTGAAAGACATACTCCAAACCCCAAGAGAAGAGCCTGTTATGCTCTCTAGGGCGTCCAGCTGTTAGTCACTGGCAACACTCGTGATCTCCTCACGCCAGGGTCAACATTTTACTGTGGCACCACCATTTATGTTCACTATGCATATATTACATATCATAGTATACTGTAACTATTTACCATAAGGAATGCAATGGAACTTGTACTGCAAAACTGCTTTAGGGACTTCATGGTTACTTCCCTGTCTTGCTTATTCACAGGGACTGAAAACGTCATAAATGCCTGCAAAGAGCTGGGGATTCAGTACTTGGTCTACACCAGCAGTATGGAGGTGGTTGGGCCCAACATGAAAGGAGATACGTTCATCCGGTGGGTTTGTTTTGCTCAATTTTCTCCTCCCTTCTCTTCTCATAATTTATGTTCTAGATATAAAGAATTTGAGTTATTAACTGTACAGATAGGACAAACCAGCCACTAGGGGTCACTATCCAGTGTATCTTTTGTGCCGGTCCCAAGCCCGGGTAAATGGTGAGGGTT